>JAODIB010000007.1:47367824-47378159 GCA_027575605.1 Sciades troschelii | reverse complement strand
AGATATGTAATATTGGATCATTTTCCTCAATAAATAAATGACCAAGTATAATATTTTTGTCTCATTTGTTTAACTGGTTTCTCTTTATCTACTTTTAGGACTTGTGTGAAAATCTGATGATGTTTTAGGCCATATTAATGCAGAAATATAGAAAATTCTAAAGGGTTCACAAACTTTCAAGCACCACTGTATTCTCTAGGCATGTTTAAAAATAAATATATAAATAAAATGAAATATTCACATTTTCCTTCATGTTAGGTTTTTTTTTCTCTCATCAATCTGGAAAAAATACTATAACAGCGTTTTGGGTATAGTGCTACAATCTGGACATGCATGGATTTGGGGATTTTCTCTCATTCCTCTCTGCAGAACCTCTTGCTATTTTCAGGTAACTCTTGAGATGAAATTAAGTTCAAGTCCACTGGCTGAGCCATTCAAGCACATACAAAGCCTTGTCATGAAGCCAATCCTATGTTATCAGACTTTCTGTGTCATTGTGATGGTAGAAAGTAAACTTTTGGCCCAGTCTGAAGTCCTCAGTGCTCTGGAACAGGTTTTCATTTCAATTGTGCATATCAGTATAGTACTGCTTTGTTTTGCATGAAAGAAAGTGACTACGCATACTGATAATCTTTGTGTTTCATGTCGTTAAATATTTGCTGGGTAGGAGTTCAAGTATATTTTATACCCAAAGGTTTTTATAAGACGTGGCACGGTGGTGTAGTGGTTAGCACTGTCGCCTCACAGTAAGAAGGTTCTGGGTTCAAGCCCAGTGGCTGACAGGGGCCTTTCTGTGTGGAGTTTCATGTCCTCCCCATTTCTGTATGGGTTTCCTCCAGGTGCTCCAGTTTCCCGCAAAGACATGCAGGTTAGGCTAATTGGTGGCTCCAAACTGACTGTAGGTATGAATAGTTGTTTGTCTCTATGTGTCAGCCCTTGTCCATGGTGTACCCTGCCTCTTGCCCATAGTCAGCTGGGATAAGCTCCAGCTTGGCTGTGACCCTGCACAGGATAAGCAGTTATGGATGGAGTTTATTCTTTGACTTGTGTAAGAAAATTTACTTTTTTCCCCACTCTCACTGTGTTTTTTCTCTCTCTCTCTCCTTCAGATTCTTCTTTGTTCAGTAATGAATGTCCTGGAAGGTCTGGAACCTATCTCATCTGCTCCAGCAGCTTGTGTGCTTTAAGTTTTCCCAAGACAACAAACTCCTTGCATTGCAGTAACAGTCTGCAGAAGATTATCGATAAATACACTAAAGAGCTGGACAAATCCTTCAGATCAGTCCATACAGGTACAGATAATTGCAGAAGTCCATTTTATCCAGAGTAGGTCCTAGAGGTACAGCTGTTTGACACCAACATAGGCCTGGATAAATAAAAAAATTTCCCTCAGGAAGAGATATATATCTGATTCAGGGCAGTTTAAATAGGCACTGATATGAACACACATGAGGGGGGCAATAGTTTTTGAAAGTTAAAAAGGTTTGTTTATTTAGTTATCCCCCCTTTTTCTCTCTAAATAGGTTATTTGCCAATTCTAACCTAATATCCAGCTTTCCGCAGCATAAAACTCTTAGAGTAACACACTTTTTCTGATTGTTGCCGGGCAACTAGAAATAAAATGATGGTTACATGTGTAAACCACAGTTCTATGAATTTCGGATGACCACCAGAGGCAGTGCGTTAAGCACCTGGATGTCCGTCACATGTATGTGCAGGTTGAGTGTTTGTATCAACAAAGTCATCTGTGACCTGGGTGATGTATTCCCCTTGCCCCAGCACTAAAGACACGTTCACCCAGGAAGTGAACTCTTGGCAAGCTTCTTGTAAGTATTTTGAGTGATTGCCAAGCTCTGGCAGTCATCTGAAATTCGTAGAACCACAGTTACCTACATACCCATTGTTCTATTTCATTTCTACTGACCGCCAGAGGCGGTGCTTTAAGCACCTGGATGACTAGTACCAACAAAGTCACGAGGAAGACCTACTTGCCCCAAGAGAGCTGTGAAGGTGTAGGAAGAATGGCTGTTGCCACTGGGTTGTGAGAGACCTCATTAACACTATAGAATCTTGCAAATGTGCAAGTTGATGTCCATGATGCAGCTGCACAGATATCTAAAAGAGGAACCCCTCATAAGGCTGCCCATGACACACACACTCCTTGTTAAGTGACCCCTCACATGAGGGATTGGGAGACCACTGCCCTTATAGGCATGGACAATTGCGTGTACAATCCATTTCGACAGCTGCTGTTTGGACAAGGCATGAACTTGCTTATGCCCTGTATGACAGACAAACAGTGAATCTGACTGCTGGAAGTGGTTTGAATATAAGTCTTTAATGCTCACACTGGGCACCCTAAGTATGCACTCTGCCCCTGCTCAACCTCTTGAGTTGGGGGCTCAAAAACTGCCAGACTGAGGAGCTGGTTTGTGTAAGAAGATGAAAAGGTCTTTGGGTGAACGGAAGGGTTAGGCCCATAAGGTGTGTCACCAGGATTCCAATGTAGGTACTCTTGGCTCACTGATGAGGTGTGCAACTCACCTACTTATTGGGCTGAAGCTATGGCGAAGAGAAAGGCTGTCTTCTCAGACAAACACTTCAATTCCAACCTCTCTAGTGGTTCAAATGGGGGATGGCACATTGTCTTTAATACAAAGGGCAAGTCCCAAGAGGATACTGGGTTTCTCCGAAGTGGTCTTAGACTTTGCGCACCTTTAAGAAAGTGTGTCACAAGAGTATGGGACCCAACAGTCTACCTACCCTACCTTACCCATCTACATGGCTGAGATGGCAGCTATATAAACCTTGATGGTGGAGGCTGCAAGGCCTTCGTCAAGGCGGGACTGGGGAAAACTGAGAATTACTGGTAAAGAACAGCGTGCCAGTTCCTGATCTTGTGCATGGCACCATTCAGAAAAAAGCTTCCATCTGTTAGCATAGAGCACATTGGTGGAAGGTGCCTGGGAGCTGTTGATGGTCTGCACAACTGCTGGATTACAGGATCTTAACAATGGCCTTTGAAGGCTTGTTGATTCCCCCAGACAATACCAGAGTGGGACAGTATTTTGTTGTCTTTGAGGCGAAAAGATCTAAAGTACCTCTGCCTTGCCATATCTGTGCCAAATCTCTTGTTCCACTTCAGGATGCAGCCTCCATTCCCCAGGATAGGAGATCTGCTGTCCTATTCTGAGTGCCTGCTAAGTGTATTGCCCTCAGGCTCAATAGGTGAGTATAGGCCCACAGTAATAATGTGGGCCCATATCCTTAAGGACTGTTTGGACTTGGTGCTCCCCTGGTGGTTTATATGGTAGACCACAGATGTGTTGTCTGTCCTTATGAACATGTTTCCCTACCAGCACTGGGAGGAAATGTTTGAGGGCAAGCAGAACAGCTTGTAGCTCCAACATGTTTGTGTTGTTCCTGCTGCCAAGGACTCCAATGGCACACTGCTCCCCACCCTGCTAGGGAGGCGTCCGTGGCCACAACCTCTCTGCGAGAAGGTATGGACCCTAAAGGAACACCCTGGGTGAGAGAAGTTTTCCTCCTCCATGAGTGCAGGCATCTTAGGCAGCTGGCAGTGACTCTGACCAGCTTGCGTCTGTGTTGAGTGGGGTGCAGACAAAGATTGTTTAGCCAGATCTGGAGAGGCCTCAATGACTAAAAGCCTAAAGATGAGGCTGCTGTGAACATGCCTAGCAGTCTGAGAGATGATCTGAAGGCCAGGGCTCTGCCTGTCTTGAAGCGACTGATGAGCTGGAAGCTGTTGTGAATCTGCCGCAGAGAGGAGGTGGCAGTCATCATCTGTGAGTCCAACTGGATGCCAGAAACACTGTGTGCTGGGTATAAGGCAGCTCTTTTCATGGTTTGTCAGCCCTAGCTTGGTGACATGGGAGATCAGTGAACCTGATTCCCTCAAAGCATCTAACCTTGACTGGGAACAAATCAGCCAGTTGTCCAGGTAGGGGAAAATGTGCATCCCTCTGGCCTGTAGTGGGGACAGTGTTGCTGCTACATACCTTGTAAAGACTCTTGGTGTGAGTGAGATTCTGAATGGGAGCACAAAAAAAACTGGTAAGCCCTGCTCTCGAAGGCAAAATGGAGGAACTGCCTGTGCGGAGGTGTGATGGGATCGTGAAAGTATGCATCTTTCAGATTGATAGTTGTAAACCAGTCGTTCTTCCTGATGCCCTGCAACACATCCACTGTTCTTAACATATAGAACTTGAAAACCTTGAGGTACTTATTCAGAGACCTCAAATCCAATATGGGGCAAAGTCTGCCATTCTTTTTTGGGACAATAAAATAAGTGGAATAGAATCCACTGTTCTGTGAACTACTGTCTAGTGGCTTGATGGCACATTTCTCCAGGAGAGTTAAGACCTCCTGGTGTAGGGCCAGAGCCTTGTTTGAGTTCATGACAATGGTCATTTTGACCCCATGGAACCTTGACAGTCGACATCTGAATTGAATGCTTTAACCGTGTGACAGGGTTGACACAACACAGGGATTTGACATAAGCGCTTCCCAGCACCTGAGCTGCTGCTTCGTGAAGCACCCGATCGCAGGAAAGATACAATCATTGTCTGCCCGCTCACCCCTTCCTGGAGGGGCGACAGCAAGAAGACTGGCCACTCTGTACCAAGTGAGGGGGCTGGGTGTGGGTTGACTGGCGAAACCTGTCTGAGCATTGTGCCCCTGGCTACATTATCAGCCATGGTATTGTCTGAGCCATATTTATTGCCGGGGGGGGTGTCACGGTATGGTACAGACTGGCTGGCCTGTGTAACCTGTAGGCTACGCTCCAGAGCTTGCTGTGCAGCAAGTCCAAACACCTGTCCCGGAATGATAGGAAGAGAGCGGAGGGCTTTCCTGCAGGGTACCAGAAGTGGAGACTGGGCCAGCCATACCTGACGCCAAGCAAGGGTTAGCGAAGACATTAGCCTACCCAACTCTCTGGTCATGTAGGTGAATGCCTGCAAAGAGGCATCACTCAGGCTGTAGGCAGAAGGGTCAACCTCAGAGGTCTGCAATGTCTGGGATAGGGCAAGTATAAGGTGTGACCTAGAATTCTTGATATGTCCAATACGAGCTGCTGTGTCATAGCTCCTTACAATCAGATCATCTGTCAAACGGCATTGCAGCCGGGGACAATGTGCATCAGACCTAAGTGCTTCATCGGGCAATAGCAACAGCTGGCTCTATATTGGGCATGTGGTCTAGGCAGTGATCAGCTGCATCGTGCATGCTAGCCAGCATTCTGCAATTGCTGAGAAGCTGAAACATCTGGGGTCAGCCCAGCATCTCTGCAGCTTCTTGATCTACAGGGCTGAAGGTGGGACACAGAAAGGTGCAGACTCGGAGGTCTTCTTGAAAAAGGCACTTTGAGGAGTCACCTGGGCTGGTGCTGCATCCAACCCCAGATGTTCTACAGTCATCTTCACAGCAGGCCTGACTGATGTCTGGCTATTCTTGGATCCCATCAGTGAACTGTGGCTTGTCTCCTGGGAGTTGGGATGAGCGAAGTGGGAGCTCTCCTCTACCCCCTCCTCAACACCCCTACCACTGAAGACTCGGCTCTCTGAAGCCTTAGTGATGAGGGCATCTTCCTCCTGGATCTCAAAGGCCAGTTAGAGTGCTGGAGGCAGTGCCTCAGAAAGAGATTGTTGTGTGGCTGTAGCAGGTACACTAGCAGGCTGTGCGCTAGGTTGTTGCAGATTAAGTAGGAGGGTCTTAATCTCTGCAAACTCGGAGGCCAAAGCATCAAAATTTTGGGCCAGGGGATCTACTTCCTTGCATTTGCCCCTAGTGGGGGCCTCCTGTGACTCAGATCTGCTGCACTTGTGTGCAGTAGGAGACACAGAGCTGCTGTTCTGTGCAGAAGGCAATTGAGAGCTTATTTTGCTCTCTAGTTAGGCTAGCCTGACTATGGTGCTTGACTCATGCAGCTGTAATTCATGCATGCCAGCTCGGTCAGTCCCTGCCTTAAGTGTTCAACCCCAAGGCAAGAGGGACATTTGATCATGGCCATCATCTGGCTCAAGAAGGGCTTGGCAATCAATGCACATCATAGACATTTATCAACTACTGCTTCCACTAGACCTAGGTTGATGCAGTAGCCTAATTACTAGCCTATTCGGAGGGTTTTTCCTAGGTAGCTATGTAAGTGAAATACTGTGCAGCAAGTGTATTTGCTGCAGTTGGGGCGAACAACCACCTTGCACTTGGTTAATAATAAATGAACACAGACTAATTACGTAATTAGACTTTCCTACAAACAACGCATCAATTCTACAATATAAATGAAAATTGAAGGGAATAACCTTTAACTTAAATGTAGTTTCTTAATTCAGGTGAGTAGCCAGTCTTTGATGATAATTTAATATAAAAGTGGATAATTACCATCCAACTCTCAAACAAAGGCCTGTTATGCCAACACGTTTTGCATTTTGTAACGGAGACCTACGAGTGGAGATCCCAGCCCGATACCCAAATTAATTGCATTCGAGATCAGCAGTAAGGCAAGAAACACCACCTGATCATGAACTTAGTTATTCCTCTTGGACTGCTGAATCAGAGCGAGTCCACTTATATACTGTTTAAATAAAAAAAAAAGATTTACTTACCTGTTGTCGTATAACACAATTCATGGCTTGCTCAAAAGCCTATGGAACACATTTTATAAAATTCTTACAAATAAAAAAAAAACCTTACAAATAAAATGCTAATCGCAGTCTTTGGAGGGTGAAAGTTCGCAGCTCCAACTCCTCTGGAGTTGCAAGACTACCAGCGATGCCTGTACATTCCTGAAAAAAACCTGCTTATCAATGCGAGAAGAAATCTAAGAGGTCACTTCCTGCATGAACATGCCTTTAGTGCTGGGACAAGGGGCATATGTCACTCCTGAAACATAGGGGCATATACACTCCTGAAAAAAAAAAAACCTGCTTATCAACGCGAGAAGAGAGCCAAGATGTCACTTCTTGGGTGAACATGCCTTTAGTGCTGGGGCAAGGGGCATATGTTACCCAGGTCACAGGTGACTTTGTTGATACAAACACTCGACCTGCATGTACACGTGATTGACATCCAGGTGCTTAAAGTGCTGCCTCTGGCAGTCAGCAGAAATGAAACAGAGCCACAGTTTTATATTCAGTTTTATCATACCGTTCCAACTTTTTCTGATTTGGGGTAGGAGATGGTTTTTGACTATCAAGATTCAGTGATATTCACTTATCAACTCAAACTTGTAGATGCTGTTACAGTAGATCAGTGATGATTCGATTTGAGCACTTGCAAGTATGTAAAAAATAATTAAAAATAAACATTAAAGACCACAAGTATGTGAAAATACATTTACCTCCCGGTCGATAGGTAAGCTTAGTAACAGTCTCGCTAACATTAGTTGAACTGTTTTTTATTCAGTGAAAGCTGGTTGTAATATCGGATGGGATGGCTAAGGATTTCTTGTATCCGTCGATAGTTTGTTGTTCTAATACCTGAATTGGCCCTTATAGGAAAATTTTATATTTTAAAAGTTTCAAGGCAATAATGCTCTGCTATCATTGTTTTGTCATTTTACATTTAGCAAGCATTATAAACAGATTCAAATCAATTTATACAATAGTAGAGACTCACAAAGATGCTTTACAGAAATTTGGATGTAGATTTATGTTTAAATTCCTAATGAGCAAACCAGAGGCAACAGCAGAAAGAAAGAAACCTTGAGAATGGAATCCACTGATTGAGCTTGTTTATGCACATAACTTCCAAACAGCAAGGTATTACAATAACCCAACCTCAAGGTGATAAAACATGAACTAGATTTTCTGCCATGTTTCTACAAATATATAAAGATGATAAAAAAATAATGTACCATGCTCATGTTCATCGCATATGTGCCTTCTTAGTCAGTGCCAATAGGGTAAAGCAGGTATAAAAAAATTAGCCCAGTTGGAGCTTGGGGGTGTTTATCCACAAATAAAATAACTATTGGAGTGGGTCAAGACAGTGCTTCACCCTTAAATACAGTGTTTTCTGCATAATTCTAGCTATTTTGTAACTTTTCTTTACCTTCTGTTGTTTGCTCAGATTGAGCTAACCATGCAAGAGGCAGTGAAGTGTCTGAATGTTCTCGAGGAGTTGAGCCCATCCAAAGAGGCCTATAGCAAACTGTGCCTGCTGTTGACACTCCCTCAGCTCACACACCATGTTGAGTTCAAGGACTGGAACCCGAGTACAGCACGTGTACGCTGCTTTGAGGAGGCAGGCTCTTTGGTGGCAGAGTTCATTCCAGCTGACCGCAAGCTCAGTGAGGCTGGCTTTCGGGCCGGCTCAGACCGCCTCTTCCAACTGCTGGTTAAGGGTGTGCTGTATGAATGTTGTGTGGAGTTCTGCCAAAGCAAGGCAACAGGTGAGGAGATTGGTGAGGCTGAGGTTCTGCTGGGCATTGATGTGCTATGTGGCAATGGCTGTGATGAACCTGACCTGAGCCTGATCTCTTGGCTGCGCAACCTTGCGCCTGCCACCTTTACGTGTGCCTTTGAGCAGAAGATGCTCAATGTCCATGTGGACCAGCTGGTAAAACCAACACGGGCAGGCCACACTGATCTGCTTGCACCACTCTTTGCCAAGTTTTCACCTTCCCCAGTCTCCCCACTAAGACGCCCTCAGTCAGCTGAAGCATACTTATCACGTTCCCTCAGCCCAGCACTAGATGGTCTGTCCCATGGCCTGGCAGGAAGGGAGAGGAAAATCACAGAGGGTGATGGAAAAGATACTGCTCCAATGTCACACTCTTTTGCTAGCTTTGGCTTAAATAGCAGCCACAATGTAGTGGACAATAACATCTTAATGGAGACACCAGACAGGTATGAAGCATTGTTGAATTCAGTTAGTTTGTATTAGTTGTGTTTATTTTTAATTTTTTTGTATTCCTGTACGCTGCCTTATAATTATTACCTGTATGATTGTGCTAATAGACATCCATTTAAGTAATATTGAAGATTTGTCCAAGCAAAAAGTCATGTGAAATGCATATAAAACCTTTTGGTCTTCTAGCTTTACTAGTTCATACTGATTAAAGGAATGTGGACTTTACATTCTGACCTTTCTATTCTGGCCTATTGTTGCTCTCCTTGAATGCTTTGTGAATTATTAATGCGATGATCCCTTTTCATTGCTCTATGCTGATTGTTTTTCTCCAGCAGTTCTAGGTCTCACACACAAAAAGAGAAAATGAACACTTCAGTAGAGCCTAATGCACTCTGTGCCACTCAGCCCCTCGAAAAGGTTGGAGAACTTCCTGGTTCAGTTAAGATGACCGAGGTAATATGTCTGATCCTTTCAAAACAAGCCAAATTGCTTAACATTGCTATAGAGTCATATTGGCATTACTAAGGTCTTTAAGGATTTGGGCATTTCCAATTTTTATAGAATTGGATTGCTTATTGAGGATCAACATACAGTATAGGCATGCTTCTGTGCTTTTCTTCTGTTATATAATATTTCTGAAACTTTATTCAGTAAAGTTGGAGGTTAAGGTTTGAAATTGTTTCAAAGACAAACACCAGTGCTTTTTGGAAGGCAGTATGTTTGTCTCTCTACACTAACTATGTACAGTATATGTGTGTCCTCACACTTATAGGAACAGCTGCAGGAGTTTCAGCGTCACCGACTGCGTGTGCAGCATCATTTGGAGCAGAAGCAGCAGCATATGCAGCTCTACCAGCAGATGTTGCTAGAGGGAGGAGTGCAGCAACCTAGTCAGGCCTCAAGTGCCAGCCAGCACAACCTCACACAGACCTTCCTCAACAGGTCAGACCCAAACACTAACACGCATGTGCTAACGCGTATATGAACAAGACAGATGCTAAGTGGTGAATAGAGCCAACATATGTTGTATTTCTGTTGAATAAAGAATGAACAGATGTTGTGTTAGTAGGGTGTCCCATTAGCTGCTTAAACAGATTGTAAAATATGTTTGAATATAACCAAGTCAGACGGAGGGAATTTTGCCTGTGGGGATGAACAACTGTGCTTTTGAATGGTGGTTGCTTTTAAGTTAAGATGTTTAAACATAAATTCATTTCATAATGGAAACTCAGTGTAGTCCATTGCAAGTACAGTTCTTGAACTAAAGACAATGGAATCAAAACAATACAGCCTATACAGGTAGTCGTCGACTTAGACTGTGTTTGGTTACGACTGACCGGTCGTAAACCGATCTGGTCATAAGTCGGCCTATGTTAAATGAACATAAGTATATTGTGATGTGTAATGATATTGTAATCATCTTAAAGTCTTATTTTATCAACATTTTCTTATTTCATTACC
>JAODIB010000007.1:45004257-45016629 GCA_027575605.1 Sciades troschelii | reverse complement strand
CACAGAATGGCCTGATATTTTTTGAGATATTACAGAAATAAACATATATCACAATGACCACATTTCAGAGGGAACTATCTTAAATTTCACTGATTTTATCATATTGAAAGGCTGTCTCACTTTAAGCTTTGTTTTATTGGCAAATAATTTTGTTCATTTTCAGCATTTCGTATTTCTATGAAGAAGCTAAAAGTGAAGTTTGAAATGAGTAAAATATCTAGAAATAGCTTCAATAATCTTATATTTGGTTTATCTTATAGATGTAACTACAGTGTAGAGGAGAGACGGTTTCATTCTGAGCCTCATGCAATCCAGAAAGCATTCATATCAGAGGATATGACAGTAAAATACAGTTTTTTTTTCCTCCGTTTTTTCTCTCTGTTAAACAAATCTCAACTCCGACCAGAGTATGATCTATTGCAAGTCTAATGATGATGCCTTTCAGCACCATTAGTGGTTAAGGTTATAGTGCACAGAGCAGAGGAGCTCGAGCAAATATTGATGAGGACTAACAGCGGCTTGCTTCTCCAAACACCTGCGTTGTACGAGGAGGGAAGAAAACCAGTGTTTACTGTAAGATCGATGGAAGAACACAAAACCTCAAAAGCCTGTGAAAAACAAGCAGGCTGCTGGAGAGCAATTTTAAGCCTCAAGATGAAAAGCAGATTGGCAAGCGCCACATCGTAAATCCCGTCTCGCGCCTGTTCGATGTGTCCAGGAGTCGCAATAAAACTATCTGAACACAATATAGTCTGAAAAGCAAAACCACAAGAGCTTGAGATGTCTTGACCTGGCAAATTAAGCACTTTTGTATTCCCTGCTTCAAGGACCAGGCTTTGTGGTCTTGCATCATGGTGGTCTCTCTCTTTTCTTTATACAGGATTATCTATGCACTTCCTTGGATTCTACAATGTAGTTATAATACACAGAATTTTTGTCACAGGTCGTAGAGATGATGCACCGTCTCAGTCGTAATGAAACAAGCATTCCAGTTCAAAATGATGTATCACTCAAGTCATAGCTCAATAAATCATTCATCCATGCACAAATCCTGTCCTTCTATCTACCGCACACTGTTGGACACACTGGCCAGCTTCCGATTGATTCCCTTCTTCGAGCAGGGATACAGAGACGGCTAAAGATGATCGTATCATGTTATGAGTTAATAATAACCTGCCGATTTGCAGCGCAGCTCAAACCCTGGCAGACTGGCACAAGCAAGATGATGGCGCTATACAACTCACTAAATAATTCAGCGGCGCGACTTAGATTTCCAGAATTGTCATACATAATACATGCAGCTCGACAAATGTCCTGTGTATTATATGCTTTTTTTGGAGCATGCTAATTAATCGGGTGAGTGTACGGGAAAAGTGGTGAGAAGTGTTTTTTTTGTTGTTTTTTCCTATAGTCTTCATGCGTGCTACATTTTTCGCCACGCAGTTCCCACAATGAAAAGAAGCAGGAGGCAGGGAAGAAGAGAAGGAGAGAAAAAATAGGATAGATTTTCATCGATTCTTTTATATATACACAAAAACAAAACTAGGCTAATCTCAAACCATCTCGAATTTGTATATAAATCGACACTTGAGTCACAGTTTCAGCATGTGACAAATAAATGGGGTATGAAAGCAGGAGGGTGTGTGTGTGTGTGTGTGTGTTTAGTCTAAAAAGGTATTATAAAAGCTTATGTACAAATGAGGACACACACACACATACACACCTTTTCCCCTTGTGCTCACAGACCATGTAATGAAGGATTTCAGAGCATTCTGACACCCAGCACTCGTGTCTGATTGGCTAAACCTGCTGATTTATTAATGAGCGAGTAAATATAGCTCAGGATCAGCGTACATCGTTTTACGTGTATGTTGTAGCCTCTCATACATACACTCTCACTCTCTCTCTCTCTCACACACACACACAAATATTTCCAGTGTTAACAAGGCAAATAAAACCTACATATCAGAAGAAAACAAATTCCAACGGAATAAAAACAACTTGAGGTGCAGGTTTAAAGCACGCTCTAATGCCTATAATGTAACTCTCTGAAACACATTGATCTCGCATATGTGTATCAGAAAGCTGACATCAATAATTTACTGTAGCACAGCATCTGGAAATAAGAACAATACACCAGGGCAGGAAAATGAGGCTGTTTTAATGCACAGACAAATGGAGGAGATGGAAAACTGAGAGATGGAAACACACACACACACATAGTGAGAGAGAGAGAGAGAGAGGGAGAGAGAGAGCAAGGGATGAGCACTATGGCAAGACATAATATTACAATTGCTAAAGACATTTAGATAATCAAAACACAGTGAAACATTAATTCAGCAGTGCCACATTAAAGAGGCTATTTCTAACAAATAGAAATCCACTGTTGACAAAATACCATTTGAAAAGGAACTATTAATACAGAATGGGGAAAAAAAGAGTTATCATGAGTTGCCATCATTTTCCATTAATCCATCATCTATGCCACTTATCCTACTAAGGGTTGTGGGTGAGCTGGAGCCAATCCCAGCTGACTCTGAGCGAGAGGCAGAATACACCCTGGACAGGTCTCCAGTCTATCACAGGGCTAACACATACCCCTTTTCAACGGGTTCTTGAACCGGTTCTGTTCAGGATTGTTTGAACCTTGGTGTCCAGTTTGATCGGAACCATTGTAATCTAGGATGCATCATGAATGGAGGGCGTTGCTGAATTCACAACAAGAGCAAACAGTAGTCGCAAGATGGCAGAGCGCATTGATTACCTGCGAGCTTTTGTTCTGTTATTGCAGATATTTGTTTTCATTCCATTTTTTCTGCCAATGTATCCTTTTCTGTTGTGTTCTCCTCTCCAAACTAATGACACACCCACTGATGTCATCACGGTTCGTGCTAAAAAACAGCTATATTTTGATTCCAGCTGAGATCCAACTTTTCAGGTTCTGAACCAATTCATTTTTGGTTGAAATGCACTGAACGGTTCAAAATTTGGCGCTGGAACCAGAATGGAACCTGTTCCCTGCTGGTCGAAAAGTGGTAACAAAGATACAGACAGTCATTCACACTTTACACTCATGAACAATGTAAAGGAGCCAGTTGACCTAATCTGCATGTCTTTGGAGTGTGGGAGGAAACCGGAGCACCCAGAGGAAACCCACGCAGGCACGAGGTGGCCCAGCAGGTTCGAACCCAGAACCTGCTTGCTGTGAGGTGATGGTGCTATCGACTGTATTGTGCATTTCTTATTTCTCTCTTTCCTTAATCTCTTTTTCTCTCTCTTTTCCATACACAAGGCTCTAACCTCAGATTGTGTCCTTTGTCTAAAACTCAGTGCAAGGGACGAACAATCAAGCAAACAAAACAACATATTTTTGCTTTGGCTGGTCAGTGAAGTGCAGCTACAATTTCTATACTATATTGAGTTGCTGAAAAAGCTCCAAGTGTGGAAAGTGCTTCTGGAAGAAAAAAAAAAGAGGGGTACACAGGAAAGGCCGGGGGGGGGGGGGAGGCCTTCGAATGGTAAGGACAAACAGTTGGCTGTCGTACACATATAAAGGAAGCGCTGTGACTAAATCATGCCTGGAATACACAATGCACAATGCCACCACCAAGCCAAAACAAAAAAATAATGAAATAAATAAAGGGGAAAAATCCCCCCCAGGCATTGCCTTTCTGCAGCGTTTGCTCGGCCTCCGGTCTCCATGCAAGGACATATCTATTAGCATGCATGACTGCACTCACGCTCCCTCACTTGTGCCCAGAATTATATAGAGATACAGAGAACACATGAACTGACACACGCAGAAAGAGAGAGAGAGAAACGGAGGGTGAGCATTTAGTAGACACATATTGAATCTTCAAGCAGTAGTCGTTTGTCGCTTCTCCCACATGCCACTGAGTACCTAACAACAAATTTCACTGTGCTATGTAACAACGCTATGTAACAAAAACAAGATCACAAGAACCTTATCTCGTTCACCAATTACATCTGCTGTAGTAAAAAGTAAATCTGCTGTCGTCTCTCACACTCCTTTCACACTTTATCCTCTATAAGAAAGCATTCAAACCAGCCCTTTCCTCATATTAACAGCCCTCCATATCCAAACTAATTAAATGACTGCTTGCTTGTTTTCTGTCTGCCTCTGTCATCCTTCACTGACCTTTTCTTGCAGGAGAAACCAGAAAACATCAGCTATCAGAGCGCAGAAAGCAGATTTTATCAGGATCAGGAGTAAACATATCACCTTACACTCGCTAGTCGAAGCACAGACAGATTTATGATTCATAACAATGGAGAAATTGGGCATTGGACTGATGCAATTCCGATTCGCAACATAATTCCATGTTGAATAACTCGATGAAAATTCTATTCCGATTCAATTCCACCCAAACCAAATTGTTCATTCCTTGAGCCATCCCTGAGACTTTCTAGGCAGACTGTCGCCACCTAGAGGAGACTTTTATAACCATGTTCCCTCAAGTATTGCACACATGGCTCAGCTTACACATATTTCCGTGCTCCGAAGCCGGATATATGAACACAATGTACCCGTTATTACATTTGCTATCTGTCATGTGATACATAAAAACCCATTAAGACCAAGTGAGATTATTCATTTCCATAACCCGCACATGCACGAAGAACTCCACAATAGATAATCCTCTCCCGGCTTTAATTCCAGCTCCGAACAGCATGTGGAAAAGGATCATTTTCAAGGTAAGGTAAGAAAAAAAACCCCCGATGAACCACTTTTAAACAAATTAGTGAAATCCCTTGTTCTTGGCTTGGAGGGATTGCATGGATAATTCTTTTTAACCTTGATTCGTCAGTAAGTAATATGCCCGGGTGCCTGCAGCGCAATTAAATGCTATTACTCATCCTCCATCCTGCTATCATGGAGCTCCTGCACTGCCAGACGAATTACATGATGGTTCAGCTCGCCAAGAGATTGACCCAGTGGCACCCCCTTAGCACGTACACACACTTTTGCTTATTCTAAGTAAGCTCCAGTCATGGTTTGGCCAGCTGTTACCAACCCTGGACCTCCAGTCATAAAATATCATAAAAAAGTCTCCAGGCCTTATGCGAGCTGCTTAAGGTGCCCTTTTTCAGGAATGTGTGTGTGTGTGTGTGTGTGTGTGTGTATTCATGCTGGGCATTCTGTCGGCCAGTCCGAGCACTAATGATAGAACTGCAGAGTAAACTTCGATCAATTTAAGGAAGTTTAAAGTTTTTCTTTCTGACATGTTTCCTATAACAACACTTCTCAGATCTATGACACCACCCTCCAGCTCCGTCTTTGCCGGGCTCTGATTGTTTTATGGTTTCAGTAACAGGATCTGTGCTCTGCACCGTCCATCATTTTAGTGTATTTTTTTAAAGAAAGAAAGCACGCGGATTGATGTATGGAGGAAACTCGATCATGCCCATCCAGCAACCAGAATAGAATACAAAAAAGCATGTGTGATGTTTTAAGCTTGTTTGTTTTATTTTGCAGAGTGAAGAGGTGCTACGAGAGGTACCTGGTTGTTGTTGATGATGAATTGCAGCTCACTCAGGCACTGACAATTATTCTGCTTATTATTAGTCCCATCATAAACGGTCGCACACATTCTGACCTACAGCCTGCACTCTATGCACACAATGATCGACTGGAACGCCCACACACCGCTTGAACACAAAACCAGCACCTCTTTCACAACACTTTCATTGTAAATGCACAGATGCATAAATGCACAAATTATCAGCTGCTGAAATACCCCCAACATCAAGCTCATTCACATATGTACCTACTCATTTCACTTACACTTGACATGCCCTGATTAACACAACCCCGTTCAGACATTAGTGTGCTTCTACATATGAGGTGAGTTAAAGGAGACTTCACTGAATGTCACACTGAATATGCTTAAACTATAACTCCAGCACATCAAAACATCATCAGGTGAGCGCAAAAACTACTGAAAAGTGTTAAAAATGTGGAAAAAGTCCACAGCCACAGGTACTTGTAGCTAGCTGTAATCTCACAAGACCTACACATGGCATAGCATAGCTGTGCTTAAAACAAACTTTAGCCTTGTTTGACATGACACATTTCAAATGCCTTTAACCTGACTTCGCATTAACAGAGACACAGGCTTAATCAAAATGCTGCACACAAAGACACATTAGTAAGGAATGAAGAAATCCTCCAAAGCTCTTTATTTCCCTGTACAAAAAGCACAAGTCTATAGTTGAGTCGTTGCAGACTAGGCTGAAGGTGCACAAGCTTTAAACTGCAGAGATTGGTGAAAAAAAATCAATGTTAAAAAGTAAAATTAGACAGCCAGATAAATAAGGACAGACAATTAGCTAGAAATTGATGAAAGCTCTATTCATTTGCCAAGACTGTTGGAGCATCCTTCATAAACAAAAGCAGTAAAGCATTAATCATATAATGAATGCAAGACACCAAGCCTTTCTATTTGTCAGTGTCTCACTTATACCTATAAATGCAACTAAACAATACCTGTGTAATAATTATGTTATCTGTTATCTTCACCAAAACGTATGACCTGAAACAATATGGGCAAAGCTGGATGTCAAAGATGGATAGAGAGATGGGCTTTGCAGTATATAAAGGACAGGAGTGAGTAATAGTACATATCAGCACCGTCCCCCCTTCCTACCTCCCCTTCCTATTTTTCCCCTCTTCCCCGCCCTTCATGCCAGCTGCTCTGCATACAGACACGTATTCACCTAAACAGATAGAACAAGACAGAGAGAGAGAGAGAGCAAACGCAGGAGGGACAGGATGATCAGAAAAGCGAAAGAACATAAACAGCCTTGCGTACCTGAATTATCGACATTCTGTTAACTGGTGTCTCTGTGGTGCTAGTCACAGGCCCCGTGAAACTCGTATGGCAACCCACGTGTCCTTGGGGAACACTGAGGTTGTTGGCTGTTGGTTTCAGGTACATGACCTCGGACCTGGGTGAGCTGAGAGGAAGGCGTGTCTGGTAATCGAAGTACATTGGCGAGGTGGCCAGCGAGGGGCTGCTCACTACATTCATCACGTTCATGGTGTCACGTTCCTCCACCTCGCTCTGCACCAGCATGATGTCATTCTTGTTGATCTTCTTCTTTTTGCCCTTGCCCAGCTGTGGGTGTGAATACTCTGCGATGCGGCAGTTGTAGGTGCGGATCTCCTTGTTCTCACGCTTGCACTTGACAGCGACTGCAATCATGGCTGCCAGCAGCATGACGGAAATGACGCTGAGTGTAACAATCAAAGGAAGTGAAACGTCCCAGCTGTGATGTTCAGCGTTGATCCGCGGCTCGCCCTCTGGCAGGGGTCCTGAATATGCCTTCACCACAAGCTTGGCCATGGCAGAGAGCGTAGGCTTTCCATGGTCTGTCACTTTGATGATGAGCTCCACCACAGAAGACACGTCTTCCCACAGTGGCTGAGCTGTCCGCACCTCTCCTGTCACAGAATCGATCTCAAACAGGTGCTCCTCGTTGCCATCCGAGATCTCGTAGGCGAGGCGGCCGCTCTCGCCAAAGTCGTTGTCCACTGCTCTCACAGTTGTAATAACATGGCCTACGCCAACATTGCGTGGGACGTGGATCTCTGCTGTATCATTTTGCAGCAGTGGCAGCACAATGACTGGGATGTTGTCGTTGACATCAAGCACACTCACACGTACTGTAGTGTTACTCTCCAGATGGGGATTACCTGAGTCCTTAGCCTGGACTTTGAAATCGAAATACTTGGTCTGCTCATAATTGAAACTCCTTAGGGCATAAATGGCTCCATCGGTTGGTTTGATGTTCACGTATGTGGTAATGGATTCCTCACTCACATTTGATGGAAGGAGGGAATAGGAAACAGTACCATTTTGGCCCAAATCTGGGTCATGAGCCAGAACTGAGCCAAGATATTCTCCTGGGATGTTGTTTTCTGGCACCTGAAGGAGGTAGACCATCTTTGTGAATCGTGGGGCGTTATCATTCTCATCCAGAATTTTGACCGTAAAAGACTTTGTGGCGTTCAGTGGAGGATTACCACTGTCTTTGGCCATGATTGTAATATTGTATTCATCCTTCACTTCTCGATCCAACGGTCTATCTGTCACCACCGTGTAGAAATTGTCAGAGTTCTCTTCAAGTCTGAATGGGACATTGCCTAAAATCCTACACTGGAGCTGCCCATTGCGGCCAGAGTCCTTGTCTATCACTCTCACCAGAGCAATGACAGTCCCTGGGGTTGCTGCTTCACTAATTGCCCCCTGCCGAACCGCCACAAAGCTTATTGATGGCCAATTGTCATTCCTGTCAAGCACTTTAACGGTGACTTTACAATGGCCAGGAACAGGATTCGGACCTTGATCCTTTGCCTGCACATCAATTTCTATAATTGGGTTTTCCTCGTAGTCGATTTTCCCCTGAATCTTTATGACACCCGTTTTGGGGTCTATTGAGAACAATTCTTTGATTCTATCTGAGCCATAAAAACTCAAAGAATAGGTAACCTGCCCGTTACTTCCTTCATCGGGGTCAGTAGCGTTTAAATCTATCAATACTGTGCCTTGTGGAGTATTCTCAGGAACTTCCACAACGTAAGAGGACTGCTCAAAAACGGGGCTATTGTCATTTGAATCAATTACTTTCACATTGATTTGCATTGTACCTGACTTTGGATACTCCCCTCCATCTGTGGCAGTTATGATTAGAGTATGATGGCTGCGCTCCTCTCTGTCTAAAGACCTCTGGACAACCAACTCAGGAAATTTAGTTCCATCACCTCTGGATTTCACATCCAGAGAAAATATGCTGTAATCATCTCGTGTGATTTGATATGTTTTAAGGCCGTTTTCCCGCGTGTCGGGATCGTAGGCAGCAGCTAGGGGAAAGCGGGTACCAGGGGCAGCATTCTCTGAAATATCAATGTCGATCTGATCAGAAGGAAAACTGGGCGCATTGTCATTTATGTCCTGTATGTCCACCTTAATCATGTAGATCTCTTTGTCATTGGCAAACACTTCCATAGAGAGCTGGCACTTAGGGTTTCGTTTGCACAGTGTTTCTCTATCAATCCTCTGCTTGATAAAGAGCAGCCCACTCTCAGGGTCCACATCGATGAGGTGTGGAGCTGAATTCTCCAGTACCCTGAAGTTGGATTTTTTGCCCTGCTCTCTCAACTCCAGCCCTGCATCTTTCGCAATGTTTCCAATCACACCCTGGTTCTTTTCCTCTGAAATGGTAAAGTTCAAGTTTTTCAATGTCAGGGCATGTGCCCACAAGAGCAGGAAAGACAAAGCAGAGAGGTGCATTCCTCTCGACACGAGCGCCATGGTTCCAGATGCGCTTTACGCTTGCGACCTGTTGATCCGTCCAGCAATCTGACAATTCACACCTGCTGGTACAAGTCTGTTCATGGTGAAACAATGCCCAAAGACATTGCACGCTCTTTTGCTCCGTTCAAGCAATCTCTCCGACGTTTCCACAAGCAGCGTTGCGGCTCAACATCTAATTGATATTCTGCTGAAAGCCTGCGCGCTCTGGATCACCACCACCATCCGGCTTCCACGACCGAACAGCCTTTCTGTGATTCCTGATTGCTCTCTCCTGCAAAACACATAGAAAAGAAAAGTGTTTGGAGGAAAAGGAGTAGTGTTTCTTGCAAATCATGCATTACTGTCAGGGAAATGATTCCTGAATAATTGAATATTTCATAATCAAACTGCGCTCTCTCTCTCTGGTGCTTTTTTTTTTAATGCGGCTTTTTCTTCCCCTCAACCTCCTCAAGCGCATCTGATGCGTAATATCCCTCATTCCTCAGCCAACTACGTGAACAGCTTGTAAATCACGTAACCTTGAAAGGCGTCGGACGCTTTACAGCTCAGCACAGCTGGATGTGTTTATTTATCATGCTTTAGCAAGGCGTAGGAGTCGGATTTCACAATGCACACGAGGTGAACTACAGGCTACAAATACACACCTGAGCTGAGCTCACACTTCATGTGTGTATAATGCTTCTTCTTCTTCTTCTTTTTATATCAGAACTGTGGCCCCATCTGTACCTGTCCGTCTTGAGGCAACACCATGAATACAGATGCGTTAAAAGAAATCGCCCGCTTCACTCACACGCGCGCTCACCATTTCTACTCCATGGTATCATATTTTATATTTAGGACCCCAAATAATCTGTTGCATGGGTTGTGACAGAGCAGGCAGCACGCACAAGTCCTGCTCTGGGTTTGACGTGCACATGACTGACTCTCCCTCTTTCTCTCTCTCTTTTATCTTATCACATGGAACATGAACAGATTTGAAATGCACGCTTACCCAGCACACTGCGCTCTCCTTTCCTGTCCAGTCCAAAAAAAAAAAAAAAGCCAACAACAGCAACAACAACAAGACAACAAGAATACACCAAAAACAAGGTTACATCCTTTTATTATGCGCGCGCTTGTGAAAATGCCAAGGAAAGCCACGGAAAGGTCCAGTGCGCGCTACAGAGCGTGGATGTGGATGTGGATGCAAAGTGCTCCAGCAGCGCGCTTGTGCGTATGCGCTTGTGCGTGCGTGTGTGTGTGTGCGAGTCCTCTCCCGCGTCTTTCCCCCTATTAGGATGCAGTGAGTCCTCTCTGCTCGCGGCTGCAGCATGCAGTGAGTCACCGGGCTTCCAGTGAAGAATCTTTATGAGTGCCTTGTGGCCCCAGCCACGAAATATAGATCCGTAAAGCCAAGGGCGTCTGCGCTGTGATGAAGCCTGTGGCACGGCGCATCGCCCTGAGATCTGCGCGTCCTTGCTTCTTAAACACGGACACGTCCAGGCAAAATGAAACCAAACACACACAAGAAAAGAATGAAAAAGAATAATAATAATAATCAAGAATGCCAAGTGATAGATATCAATACAGAAGTGCGGGCCCTGTTGAACAGATCCCAGGAACAGTGCGGTTTTAATTTCTCGCCCGGTTTTGCCGGTTCCATCCGTTCATCAGCTCTCTCTGACTAAACTCACTCTTTCTTACTGTGCGTTAAAGGTCGTTGCTGATCCCCTGCCAGCCAATACGTGAATGCAGGGGACGTGGCTTCAAGGAGTGCTGTCCAATGGAATCACGCGCTCGAGGTTTGGAGGAGGAGTTAGGCGACCGGTGCACCAAGTGGGACGTCCCTCCGGATGCAGGCACCAGATTTCAAATCTCACGCTCGCGTTGCGGGATTTGAAATCTTGATGATGCTGATGGCCATGATGTCCGTTAGTCAGGCGTTGTTTGTTTATTTCACGCCTCTAGTGCTCTTCTACAAATGAGAATAGTTTGCATCATAGTTTCAACTTGAGTCTGGTTGTTATATCTGTTATGCCTAAGTGTTACATTTGAACTTTTTTTTTTTTGAAAGTACACAGCTGCGTGTAGAGTGTGTGAGATGTGTATGAAACAAGAAATATACACAGTAGCCTAAAGATCTTTTTTTTTTTTTTTAAAAAGACAGAGGTGGAAATATCACTGCTTCCTGCTGCCTCTGTCATGTGATTCCATCTAAAACAAACCTCTTCTTTTCAAGAACGTTATACACAACCTTTAAGAACATAATGTTTCATTTGCATTTGTCGTAAAACTCACGAAAACACATTTATTATGTCATCATTTCGAATGATTACGTCATAAAATGACACTATTTCATAAGAATGAAAAAATTTTCACCAAATTGTGACTTAATATCTCATTATTATGATGACTTAAGTCATCATAAATATGAGATGCTATGTCATATGAGTTACGACTTCATAATCATGAACATGCTCTCAAAATTATGACTTAATTTAATATCTTGTTATCATGAGAACTTAAGTTGTAAGTATGAGATATTGTGTCATAATTATGACGTATGGCTTACTATTTCACAATAATTGGACCATTTTCTCAAAATTCTAACGTAGTACCTCACTGTTAGAGGAACTTATGAGATATGTAATAATTATGAGATAGTCAGTCTAATTATGAGATAGTAAGTCATAATTATGAGACACTGTCATAATTATGACGTGTCATAGTAATGACTTACGATTTCATAATAACGGGACCATTTTCTCAAAATTCTAACGTAGTACCTCATTGTTAGAGGAACTTATGAGATACAGTAATAATTATGAGATCGTAGGTCTAATTGTGAGATAATAAGCCATAATTATGAGATACTACATCATAATTATGACATATGTAATGACTTACTATTTCACAATAATTGGACCATTTTCTCAAAATTCTAATGTAGTACCTCATTGTTAGAGTTCTTATTATTATTATTATTATTATTATTATGAGATACGTCATAATTATGAGATAGTAAGTCATAATTATGAGATACTACATCATAAGT
>JAODIB010000007.1:44875236-44887598 GCA_027575605.1 Sciades troschelii | reverse complement strand
GAGGTCTAAATCCTGACTGATACATTTCATGGATGTTATTCCTATGTAAATATGAGCATAACTGCTGTGCCACAGCTAAATCCACAAACACACAATGCAGCTTCTTCTGGCCTTCTCTATACTTTTCCATCAACATTCTCAAAGCAAATGTTGCATCTGTAGTACTCTTTCCTGGCATGAAATCATATTGCTGCTCACATCTCTCTCTCTCTCTCTCTCCTCTTAGCCTAGCTTCTACTACTCTTTCCCATAAGTTCATGCTGTGGCTGGTCAACTTCATGCCTTTATAATTACTGCAGCACTGGACATTGCCCTTATTCTTGAATATTGGTACCAGTATACTTTTTCTCCACTCCTCAGGCACATTGACTTTGGCCAATGTTCATGTAGAGTGCAAAATGTTGATTAGAGGCAGTTTGAATGCCAGTTCTAGGTGAAATTTCTGTGGAGAAACTAGCAGTAATGTGTGGTATACAGCCTACACCACTGGAAATCACTTTTTGCACAGCACCATACTCCTTCAACGGAGAGAGCATGCTTAAATTTTCTAAACCCATTCCAGTATGTACTGTAATTATGATGGGATTGAGGCTATTTCTTCCCACCTTCTTAAATTAAAGGTTTTATCCTTACCTAACATGTATCCTTCTGAGAGCTTTGACATGTATGACAGGAGTTTTTTAACATCTGAGGACAAAATTACCCTTCTGCATGAATTCTCTCACCATTTCTTTGGAGCATACCTACCTCTAGGAAAAAGAGAAATAAAATGTAATTTCAGTTTCAAATATGTATCTGTCATTGTTCTGTGTGTTCCATTGTATGAGCTGCTCAGTAATGCCACAGCATTTGGGCATATCTCACCTGCCATGGTTCTTCTGCATGTTTTCTTAAAGGGATGTATTTTCTGAGGTTTTCAATACTAAAAAGAAAATACATCAGGCACAAGTATATGTGTAAGTTGAATAGTTTGACAAAAAGCTCAAAATGAGCAGCTATACTCTGACCAAAAGCATTCATAATATGTTAATGTCAAGCTTTTTATTCTGATTGGCTTTAAGATTATTTGCTTAACACCCCCCCCCCTTTTTTTTTGTTTATTTTCATTTATCAAGCATATTACAATAATTCACCCAGACCCATGTAGGGCCGTGTACCTGTATATGTTTGAGCAGTTACTTTCATAGTTATGCAAGTGCATTTTACATTTTTTATCATGTCTGAATAGACAAAGACTCGATTCGTTGCTGTATGCAGTTAATACTAAAAATCCAAAGTCACAGTTAATGGAGTTTATACACTGTAAAACACCTGATTACTCCAGTGTGACAGCTGGTATGGCAGTTGTCAATAAAACCACCCCTGAGAAATTAATACAATACAAGGACATTCCTGTTTAGCTGTAATCAAACACTTAAGTCACGTAAATGTATATGTGCACAGCACGTGGATTAAGTTGTCCTTGTATGTGGGCTGCTATTGTGCAGGATGAATTCAGATAAAGCTGATCAGGTAAAATTGGCCTTTTATGTGGATTTTATAATGCCATGTTAGAGAAATATCATGATTCTGTCAGGTATGGAGGCGACAGACAGATGTAAAAGCAGCAGAAAGTTTACTGAAAGCAAAGTGGCAGAAAAATCCAAATCGTGAAGCAAAGGCAGGATCAGTAAACAAGCAATGGTCAGGCAAGATACAAACAGAATGTCAAAGGCTGAGACTAAAAGCAATAATCAAGATACAAACTAAGTCAATAAACAAATAATCATCACAAACAATAAAAGGTTGGTAAAGTCAGGCACAGGAACACTGAGCATATACTTCGCAATGAGAATGTGAACTGGGAGTAATTAAATACCATGGCTGTAATCAGGAACAGGTGTGAATGATTAGAACTCCAGAGACAGAGTGGTCCGGTGCAGTGTGGTTATTGTCGTCCGTGGTGGCCATGTTTGAAGGGCACTATGGACTCTGAGCAGGTGCAGATGTGACAAGTTCAATTATAATTGGTGTCACAACAACAAGTTCAATTCTACGGTGGTGCAGTGGTTATTACTGTCACCTCGCAACAAGAAGGTTCTGGGTTCGAACCTTACAGCCGACCGGGGTCTTTCTGTGTGTAGTTTGCATGTTCTCCCCATGTCTGTGTGGGTTTCTTCCCACTTCAAAGACATAGAGATGAGATTAAAAAAATTTTTTAAAAATGTTGAACTTGTATGTTGCTCTGGACAAGAGTGTCTGCTAAATGCCTGTAATATAATGATAAAAAAAATATAATACCCCACCTCTTGCCCAAAGTCAGGTGGGATTGGCTCCGGCTTCTCCTGTAACCCTGATGGATAAATGGGGTATATATAGATGGATGGACTCCTTGACTGGAATAAGCACAAATGCTTATATGGGTATTTAAATTATAAAATGTAGTTAACAGTTGCTTAATAAAGCTTTATATTTGGTCTATATATTTTTCAACTTTGTCCAGATGAGCCCATTTAAACTTTGGTTATGACACTGGATTAACTGACACTAATCACACCCATATGTAAATCCCATTCCAGATGTAGTCACTCCTGTACAATAACCTCAAATCTCCTGGGAATCTTCCATTAGGTTTTGGAGTGTGGCCATGGGGATTTGTGTTTATTCAGCTACAAGAGCATTATTGAGGTCAGGTACTGATGAGGAGGTCTGGGGTGCAGTCAGGATTTCAGTTAGATTACATTACATTAACAGCATTTAGCAGATGCTGTTATCCAGAGCGACGAACAACATAGGGAGCACTTGGGGGTTAGGTGCCTTGCTCAAGGGCACGTCAACCATTCCTGCTGGTCCAAGGAATTGAACTAGCAACCTTATGATTGCAAAGCTGCTTCTCGAACCATTCAGCCTTGGCTTCCCCAGGTCATCCCAATGATGTTCATTGGAGTTGAGGTCAGGGCTCTGTGTAAGACACTCAAGTGCTTCTACTCCAATCTTGCCAAACCATGTCTACATGGACCTTGCTTTGTGCACAGGAGCATTGTCATGCTGGAACAGGTTTGTGCCTCTTGGTTCCAGTGAAGGAAATACCCAGCTAACACAAGAATGTTCTAAGAACGTTGAGGGAACGTCATCTTAATGTTAGCATAACATTAGGGATAACGTTTGGAAAACGTTCTCTGGGAAAGTTTTGTAGATGTTCTTGGAACGTTTTCATGGAATGTTACAATGAAACATTTAGAAAACTTTTGAAAAACATAAAATCGACACATTTTTGGGGGTACCAATTGCATTTTATTAGTCAATAAGTATGTACAGTTATTCATTTTCTTCACCAATCTCTGCAGTTATCTCCTGGTCAACATCGTTTCGTATCTGAAAAGAGATTAACGTGAAGGGTTATGTATCATTATAAAAACATTCATGTACACACATAATGTATTCTACAACTTACAAAATTTGTTTTCACAATAAAAGAAATAACATTTTATCAATTATGTATTTCACAAGCATTTTTTTAAAGACAAACACAGCATGTTAGCGAGGTTAGTTTTTGCTCACTGCATATCCCACTTTCAAGAATCAACTGTACAAATGTGCATGTATAATGAAAATGAATGTAACATTTCAAGGCCATGGAATGATGTGATGTTAACTACCTTGCTTAACTTTTTACCCCGGTGTGGGGCATATTTTAAGGTTTCCGCGATCATCTCTTCCACCTCGCTCACTTTCACTTTGTGTGAACGTGTACACGCTTCTGAAATTAAAATGAAATTACAAGTCAACATTTTTTCAGGAGATCCATTTTAAATGATAAAATCATTCATTATTTTTGTAGTTCTAGTATAAAATGAAAGATATAACATAAATTATAGTGATCTTAGCCTGTATGTCATAAGGCCATTCAAAAACATCAAATATTATACAGCTATCATATTCTATATTTTTACATGCATTTCACGTAAATTATGTTTGCATAAAAATAAGACACCAAGAGAAACAACTTACTAATGACAACACTACATATTGAGAGCTGCGCAAAAGACTTCTTTTGTTTCCGTCCCTTCAGGCTGTACATTGCCAGCACCTGGTTGGTGGCAAGCTTTCGCAGTATCCGGCGTATCAGGTCAGCAGGATTTACTCCTCCAAGTGCACTAAGATACACAATCTGTAAATAAAACCCACAATTATTACCCGATCATAACTACAGGTACCGTGCATATTTCTGTGATAACACAATTCTTTTATGATATTTAAATAAAACTGCTGTATAAAATATATGCATTGAACATAAATGATTTCATGGTTTGGGCTTCTTACCGATTTTGCCTTTGTCCTACGGATTTAATGATGTTTGGTCACCGGACTTAAGAGTTTGTTCTTTTCTGGATAATTTATATAAATCAGATATATTTAGTGAGAATAGCTTGTTGTGATCTGAATTTCGAATCAGCACTAATCAAAGAATTTGAAATTTGACAGGTAATTTTGATTTGACCAATCTGATGACCAGGAAAGTGCTGCACAGTACTTGTGGAAAAAAACTAATTATGACTGCCCTAATTTATGAGAATAATTCATCAATGTATATTGGACACTCCAAGTTGTGAGGCAATACCGCATATGGCACATATTTCAAATAACATGCATGGACTGTTACCATTTTTTTCTTGAAGTCCGGTTCGTTTTGGATTCTGCTGGAAAGGTCTTCCATTTCTGTTGCAGAGGAACACGGCTGATCTAGCATGGAATCAATTTCCTCATCTACATTCCCAGCTCCTGCGGCCGACTGTCGCCTCTGCAGAGTCAGTAATTCCTGTTGATTTTCAATAATTTCATCCAGCTTCATCAACACATTTCGTTGAAAATCTGAAATAAGGTGTAAATATTGAAATTATAATGTATCATTTGATATAAAGGGTTTCATGAGTTATACTTTTGGACTGCCCTTATTATTCCTTTCAGGTGAGTGGCATAGAAAAATGTAAAAATAATAAGTTGATGTATAATAAAGCCAATTATATGCAAATTTGTACAGGTAAGCAATTAATTGTTTTTCAAATGTCTACCAGGCAATTCCCTTAGTTTACAACTTACTGCTGGTATGTGAACTTCCCAATGAATGAAACTGGAATGCTTCGTCGGATCTTGAGCCCGAAAACCTTGGTTGATGATGAGTTGTTTCATCATGTCTCGAGCCTGCATACAAAATGGAAGGTTTTGAAGCAATTAACAAAAGATTTTGAATCCAATTAGTCTTATATACTAGTACAATACATGTATATGATTGATAATGACACGTACACCTTGAAGAGATCTATGCAATGTTTAATCCAAACCTATGCCCACATATATTGTGCATGATTTACAACTTACTATTTCCATGAGCACTGCCTGAATGATGACTCTTGGGGGTCTCCACAAATTTTGAGCCTTTTGGCTGATGAACTCTTGTTTCATCAGATCTTGAGTCTGCAAACAAATTAGATTTCAAAACAAAATTATTTTCCATCTTAGTCGTAACTTTAACATCTTCAGCTTAAACATATACAGTGTACAAAAGTAGTAATTATCAAGGTGTGCAAAGTTTATTTCATATGGTGATCATTAGTAATCATATAATAGACAGAACAAGTAATTTTTTCCACCATTTTTATTTAATGAATTGCTCATGATCAAATGCAATTGCGAGCATTTGATAAAATTGTGTTCTTCATATGATGAGGACTTCATTGAATAATAAATCACAAGATGTCAGGTTGTCCTTACGCTTATTGGTAGGGGTCTTGGCTTGCACGGACATGAGTGATTTAGATGCAGATACTGGCCTACTGGTCACATTCGGTATTACAGGACCTAAAATAGTCATTTATTGGAGCAAGTTCAAATATTTATCATTAATCAATTTGAATATCCTAGAATGAACATTCTAAACAGAACATTTTTACACATAAGAAATACAAATGTATACTGCATGAACAGTTCAAGTGTTTTGGCTCTGGACAAATAGTTTTAAATAACAGACTTCTGCCATGATATGTTTATGACACTTATCAGGGGGTACAGGTTTTTAAAACTCTGTTTTGGTCACTTACTTCTGGTACCAGAACTTTCTGAAGAATGTCTTCTTCTGTGGGTTGTAGGTACTGGGAGGAATTCCACTGAAAGAGGTACATGTATTTGCAAAATATCCATAATACCAAATAGGAGAAATACAATTGTTCTGTCATGATTTCTTGGCTTCATCGATAACAGATATATATATCCTACTTATTAGAGTGCTTTATGTTTCAACAACTTATAAATCCAATATGTAGTGATGGATTTTTCTTTTTTAGTATTACACTTACACTCAGGTGCCTTTGGAAGACTTGGCCTTTCGTGATAGGATTCTTCGGTTTTTTTCTTTTTTGCTGGCACTTCATCTTCATCTTCTTCATCTATATTCATGATAATTACAACAAAATAAATATGACAGCTGGAAGACCGGTCAATAAAAATATTGCAAGTACATGTATCTGATCACCATGGATGGTGATATTTGTAACACTGGATATTCACATAAAATATGATCCACTAAACAAAAGTATAAACTTATATTATTTTTGCTGGTCTTTGAAACTAGGTATTTATTATTTTGAAAAAAAAAATTATATGCCATCTGTGTTGAAAAATGTTAAGAAATTTTTGAACAAATTCTTTTGCCAAAGTCTCATTCTTTATGACATCACATACTTACCATCACCATCATCATCAGATATATATCTGGAAGGTTTTTTGGTATTTCTGCGCCTTGGCTCCTCCAGCTCTGTGTCGAGATTTGAGCACTCTTGTGCAAAATCGGCCTTCATCAGAGCTTTGCCATAGTCCTCTTAAATTAAACAAAATTAACCAAAATGTATAACAAAACAAATAATTTTACACTTTAGGATGTGTCAAATTAGGTCCTTATACAGCTTGTCTACTTCAAAATATTTTACTCTCATTTTCAAAATGATTGTTTGCATTTTTCTTTCATGGACATGTATCACCAACTTTACCTGTTCATGAAAAAACACAGACTTAAAAAGACACTAATCTGAAGATGTTTATGGGTGTGTTTTGACATTTTATAACATTAAACCATACCAGTCAGAGTAAAAATACGAATAGCATATTTCCTCCATTTTGGGTCAGGCAATTCTGCCTTACGCACACGCGTTTTGGCATTTGATCCAGGCCAGTAGCAAAATAAACCCTGCGAGATAAATATGAACTTATAAAAAAACAAATTAAATAGGATTCATCACTATCAATATGGTACATATTTCTTATTAATTTACAACACAGTAAGCCATCTTAACGGTAGTTTCTTTACAATATTCAACACATATAGGACAATTTTAGTACAAAATAAAATATTTGCTGGGGGAAATATAAGGATAAATAACAACCTCCTCTTTCTTTATTATCCATGATTTTGGAACCACAGCAACACTCTTCTCCACCAAAAATTCCACAACTGCAAATACTGGTGTAGCCATGTCTGGAATGTAGTTGTGACAGGAGTCAACAATTTAGTAACAAATATTGGGAGTAAATTTTATTACCTGTATTGATCAAACTTACTAACATATTGTGCATCAGATATGATCATAATATTGGTTAGTAATGTAAATACAGAGAAACTTTATTTTAATATGTCATGCAAAATAATCTACAATCTAGCACAATGCATCAACTATTAATCATACAAATTTCTATGTTCTAACAGCGTGCATCAAAGGATACATTATTCATAAAGAAATGACGAAGAATATCCATGCTCACCCGATTGTATAATACTTGTCAGGAATTAACAATACAGTCCCTGAGTGTCTTTGCGGTGTGTGGTGTGGTGTGGCCCATTTCAAGCATATATCTTGATTTACTTTTTGTCACAAACGAAATTGATTTTTTCCATTGACTGTCATTATTGTGTCTTGTCACAAACGAAATGATTTTTTTCCATTGACTGATAATTTTGTCTTTTTTATTTTGCTGATTGTATTCTTCTATCCCCAACAAGGAGAAAGTCCTGTAATAACAGGTTTCACATCAATTGAAGTTTGCATTTTCATTTCAACAGCAAAAAAAAAAAAAATAGCAAAAATAATGGAGGCGAATTATTTCTGAGTTTACAGTATGTGTTCTTTCATTTCCCTGTTATTTGTACTTCAAAAATCATGCAGAATTGCTACGAAAACAGCAATGGCTCCCTCATTCTCCTCAATCATAATGGCTCTTCTCTGAAACCTCTGGGAAGATATTAGTTCCATACGAGCGTGTCTAAATTGGGCTTCGTAACATCCAATAAGGCGAGAATCACATGGCTGCATGAAACGAGATGTAGTTCTTTTATAAACTCTGCACAAATATTTCTTGTTATGATGTTGATCCTCTTCACGAGTGAGAGCAACAACCTCACAACATGTAGTGTTGTCAAGAATATATGCATTATTTGGTCTACTTGTTTTTATACAATCTTCTTTATGGATTTGTAGAGGGACAGTATCAATTTCTTTCAGTCGCTTCACAACTTGCACCAGTGGGTTTTTTCCTGAACGAACTAGTCGTTTAATCTGCTGCAGATAATTTTCAAATGGAAATGCACTACATTTGTCAAGACTGCCAAACTCATCAATGTCAGCAGCAATATGAACCATGGAATGGACGTTATACACTAAAAAGTCCCTCTTGTACAAATTACGACCTTCAGCCACAAAATATGTTAACAAATCATGTGCATATGCTTTATGATTAATAGCTAATCTAGGACACACCAGTATACCTATAGCAATGCTAAGTGTCATGAAGTGGTCATATAAGTCCTGTCGCAATATGCTCTTTAGAACAAATTTCCCAGTATAAAGTAAAAACTGTCGAAGTTCTGTGGCTTTCCATCTATCAATTTCCTCAAGACCACGTGGTTTGCGGACAAATGCATTTGGGATATAGTTCCTTAAATAAACTAGCTTCCTGCTGATTTCTGCTACCTGAGCAGCCGAGAACCTCATTTCTCTTTGGCCACGGATCCAAATAAGTAACAGTCGTTTCATGACACCGAGACAACACTGATGCATGTAGTCAATGGGAAATTTCATGATCATGTCAATTGGAAGATCACAGAATGGGGACATCCCTTGTTTATGATGATCCTCTTGAGATCGACTTCTGAATGATTCATCAGTTCTCAAGATCAGATTATCCACTTCTTGATAAGTGATTTTATTCAGCCAGACACCAGTTTGAGTGCATCGTTCACACCCATAGTACCCGGAATACTGTTTAACATTTTTCACCATGGCTCTGGCTGGAGCATCACAGACAATACAACACAGATGAACCTGAATTACACGATCACCATATTCCAGACCATGATGCAATAGAAAACCAAGGTCTCTTACGGTATCCTGCAGAAAGTCTAAATTTGTTGGCTTTGACGGTCCAAGTGTGAGAGCAACCGGAAACACTGAAATAGGTTTCAAATGAAGTGAACAAAGTATTGGCCACAAAGATTTCTGTGTACTCTTGAAAAGTGGGAGTCCATCTATGTTCAAAGATATTTCCAATGAGTCAGTATTGTTTGACACTTCATCAGGATACTTTCTAAGATGTTGCACAATTTCATCCTTCAATGGGAAGTAAACATATTCCATTCCTGATTTAATCTGTGTTTCAACATTTCTGACAGTTGTCAATAAAGTTCTTGCAGTTTTGGGAAGTTCAGGATGGCCAAAATTCTTGAGAACCTTTAACAATGCATCAACAGCATTATGCTTTATCTGAAATTTATGTACCCAGACTGACAGTTCATCTTTCAAAGAATTGCGGTTTTGTTCCTCTTCATCGGAGTCAGAGTCTAGTGCAATCAACATCTGGTCATCAACTGCAAAAACATTTCCATGATCACTATCACTAGAACTATCAATACCATTATCACCAATGTCCTCATTCTGACTCTGATCATTATCATCATGATCATGGTGACTTGAACTACTTTGGTCAACATTCACACAATATGGTTCAGCATGCAAGCTTTCTTCATGTTCATTTTCTTCAGGTGTGTGTGATGGTTTGGTGAGCAATCTTGTAGCAGACTTCCAGAGCCTGGTATATTGCAACTTCCTCCTTTTGGATTCAGCCATGGTCATACAATCTGGAAAATAATGCACTGAAATAACATGCACATGCAAAATACAACTAAACATATCCACATGACAAGTTCAACTGTAACATTTATCAATAGAAGAAAATATCTATATCTATTAGACATGTTAGAATACTATATATGTATTCTGAAAATCCATATACCTGCATATTTATAATAGCAAACACGCCAAACTGTTGTGGTTTTCACCAATAACGTTCAAAGCAACAGATTTCTATCATGCTACATGTTCTAAACAAAACCTGAAATAATTGAAATAATCAATGCATAACATGTTACTGAAACCTGTAACAAAAGTCATGATAAAAAAATTTGCACATCTGTCAATCTTTAAAATGAAGCAGGTTGGTTTTTAATTTAATTTATATTTAATATAATTTGTATTATCCATGGTTCACTGTGATACAAATTATATTAACTGGGCTTAAGATTTAGCCATTTTGGATACAGCAGAATTTTCGTTTTAGTCAAATTGAATTTTCTTTAGCCAAGAAAATAAAGCTGTTATTTCAAATTTTTACAAACAAGGCCTTGATTTTATTTATTTTGGTTTAGGCATTATCTGATGTTTGAGAATTGTGTATTTCTAACAAAATCAATATGACAAAATATATTTTTGCTTTAGCCAAATTGGCTAAAGACCCTGACAAATTTTTAGCCAACTCTGGTTTGTTTTAGCCAATTAGCCATTGGCCATTGGTTAGAGTGAGCCCAGATTAAATAACTTCACTGGCATCAATCAGCAATGAGGTAACGTTGGAAAATGGAACAAAAGATATATGGCGTACTTCTGAGTTTGACAATCAGGGACCATGGACACTAAATTATACTATCAAATCCATGCAGCAGAATTAAATTTTAGTTTCTTGTAACATGAGCAAAGACTGTTACTGTGATTAGTGAGAAGAAAATAGTTTTAATTTCGTTTTTAGAAGAAAACAAAGAATTAGTGAATGCATAAAGATAGCCATGAAACTGGCCCTTCTCCAGTGAGAAGGGACCAACCAGGCTAGCATAAAGAGTATTTTGTATCAAAGACAATATTAGTTGATCTTTAGTTGTAAACATAACACGTCATACAGGCAGCAGTTTACTGGTTTACCAGTAAATATTGGTCCATGTTGTATGCACTGCTCAGTTGTCCACAACAGCGTGGTTACTCTTGTGGACATTTTGGCTGCAATATACATAGACTGCCATAGTTCCTAGCATTATGATTATTGATCTAGGCTAGCAATATGAAATTCACGTGCATGCATGCATGGCCATGTGCGTGCATGGCGTGGCCGTGGGCGATATGCTTTGTGTTGTCTTAGTAGATCCAATAAATACAGTTTCTCATCAACTTACATGAAGCAGCAAATGTTTCAATAAATCGGTCACGTTATTACCTGAATTAATTCCTTGATGATCTGGTTTTAATGCTGAACAACAGTACAGATTCACAAAAAGCTGACAGGTCAGAATTATTTCCTGTGTGGGACTGGGAGTTCAAAATGGCCGCAAAGTGATGACGCATGTCGAGTCAGCAAGCAAAGGTTGTTTTCTTACATATCAAATAGTGTTTTGAAACGTGAAAAGAATGTTAAAAAGAATGAAATATATGTAAATAAACACAAACTATTAAACATGTATTACTAAACCAAATAGAATGCATATATGTTAGAGTTGGATCTGGTTGAAAATGTGATACGAAACAAGAAATGTCTTTAAAAAAGACTGCCCGTTTTCATTGGATTTAAAATGAGAGAATATTTCATATAACTTTGCCTCGACACATCAAAAGATAGATGACTATACCCAGTAGACAAAATGACTTTTTATCATGGGACAAGAACTGAGGAACATCACAGTGAACTGATAAAGCAATATTTTTTTTAAATTTTTGACACCCATAAGTTTTTAAAACCATCAAAACTTTCATTAATTTACATTTATTTATATAGTTTGCATCAGAAGCAATGCTTGTCATGTGTATAATTATGAAGCTAACTTATGAAGGTTACCATGTGTAATATATATGATAGCTGGTCAAAACGTTCCAATAGATTTTGGTCAAAATGTCCACAGATCATTTACACCGTCAAACAAAAACTTTCCAAAGGGCCACATTCGTTTCAAAACATAATAATTCCGTTGCACAAGACGCGTTTCGACCATTTCCACATTCACCAGAGTCATAAACTGGAAT
>JAODIB010000007.1:40421900-40432634 GCA_027575605.1 Sciades troschelii | reverse complement strand
CAGTCAGAACCGAGGTGTCATGCATGCTGGGGAGTACTGAGGACCGGGGTGTAGTTGGGACCGAGGCATAGTGAGGACAAAAGTGTAGAGAGGACTGAGGTCATGAGGGCTGGGGAGTACTGAGGAACAGGGCGTAGTTAGGACCAAGGCGTCGTGAGGGCTGTGATGCACTGAGGACTGAGGCGTAGTGAGGATGGGATGGTGCAGTAACGTGCTTTATTACTTTCAGCACCATAATTGACAGGAACTGTGAGGCCTGAAATGTTCTTTAAATGAGTGATGAAGATTGACTTGTTCTTCCTTCATCAACTGGTCACAGATCTTGTTTCAAGAGCTTTCTCCACTAACACTGGAGCTTCTCTCACTCTGTGTGTTAATCGGCCCAATCGCCACCTGTGACTGCATCTGTCTGAGGGATTTGCATGAAATTTTAATGAGTGATTGGATTAACAAGGCTGGAGCTGTGCTCCCACAAGTCTGTGGTGTGTAATCCCAGCAGTGGCAAGCCAGTGATAAGTGCACACACTCACGTAGTGTGATCAGACCACAACACGGCCAAGAGCTGCAACAGGGAAACTGGAGTACAGAGGTAGAAAACTCACCATGCCTGCTTGTCTACTCGACCATTTCAGACATTTCAGGAGTTGAATTGAACATAGTGTGGTGAAAATTGCTGGGGTTGAGTTTTAGATTTTGGTTATGGGGGAAAAAAAAAAAAGATTGTGCTGTCTTTAGTGGCCAGTTTTCTTTGCGTGTCTGTGTATTTTAATATCTGAAAAACTGCAGTATTTTCATACAAGAGGAACTAAATCTTTGTTCATGACTCACACAGCAAAGCGTCTTTAACTTTAACTTTCTTATGTGTAGAAGATAAGGAAACAAAAGTGTTCCTAGTTTTATTTTGCCATATATATCAAATTTACGCATAAATTAAGACATAATCAAATATGTTCATGGAATACACGTGAATATAAATGTCGAAAATGCCAGGCTGTGGTTTACTGAATGAATACCAAATAGGTCTTTGTGGGCTTTTTTTTTTAATCCTGAGGTTTGTTTGATTAAAATTGGATTTGGGCATCGTTTTGAACTTTCCAAACCCATTCTTTGAATGCTCTTTAGACTTTTTCCCAAAAGACAAAAAATTTATTTTGGCTTGCTGCCATTTAAATAAATTGTTTGCATTTTTTTTTTATTATTTCACCAATGCTAATGCTTACAGAAGGTTTTTTTTTTCCGAAAAATCTAAAAAAAAAAAAAAAAAAGAAGTGAAAAATGTAATTCGGTATGCAAACACAACATGGGAAAATGATTGGCTTTCTCACAGGGAAGTTTTATTGTTGTCCAGCCTCTTTGATTTTTCTTCCATATCCAGTGCTGACAGGCTGCCACCTCAGGGGTTATGTGAATAAAGCAGCGGTGCGCCCAAGCAGAACAAATCCCCTACTCCTGCTGTTTGGAGGGGCTTCAAACACCCCCCCTTCCCTCCTCCCCCCTTTAAATATTGTAGTTCAGGACACTTTAGAGGTAACCTTACCGCTACACATTGTCACTTTGTGAGAGGCACAAACTGTATTTTTGATGCCACATAGAAAATTTGATTTGTCGCCATTAAAATGTATTAACGTGTGAGCCACCGGTGGAGTCCTGTACCATTTCTGCATCTAAAAGGCTGACTTGAGTTTTATTCTACACTCAGAATCCTACGTTTGACTGAAAGGTTTGTTGTTTTTCCTCGAAACCTGATGACGAAGACCAGGGTGACCTTTTAGCACAGAGATAAAATGTGATTCTGTTATTACTTGAAATTTAATAATACTCACGGCATGTGTTCTGCAAGGACATTTTTCTCTTTCCCTCGCGTTTCTCGCCGTAAAGCCCTGATGAGATTGAGTTACTTGCGGACGTCTGGCGCAAGAACATGTTCTCTCTTTCCCTTTTAGGCCCTTTTTCTGCTTTAATGGCTCCCCTCTGCGAAGGTCCCCTATAAACACGGCATGTAGAGGCCTGGGACCAGGTTACAACAGCGTCGCGTGATCAAACTTTGCACTCACCAAGGAGCTCATGGTGGTCAAAAGCCAAACACGTCTCAAAAATACACACGTTAAGTACTCGCAGTGAATTTCGGTCAGTGAGTTGGAACGTAGAATGGATAACAGAAGAGAAAAGCTCTTGTATGTATTTGCTGATGATGAGAATATTCCAGAATTTTTTTTTCATACAAGAGCATTTACTTGAATCAGTACTTGGGATTATTTTTAAAAATTCTCCATTCGTTCATTTTTCCTAGTATTACTAATAAATAAATAAATAAATAAATAATATACGATGGTTTAATCGCATATACGGTATCTGTTGTTGCTCTGCATATGGTGAATATATCAAGAAGCAACTTTACTTGAATTGGTCCAAAGCCTGATTTTTTTTTTTCTTCTCCCTTGAGAGATTTGAAAAACATGTTTTATTTTCGAGAATGGCCGTTTCATTTCACCTGTGCAGCCAGACAGCAAAATGCTGCATCATACTTCATTGATTTTTGAATAGCTCTCCAGAATGGCTTGCATACAAATCCGGCAACCAGACCTATTTGAATAAAGATGCGGATCGTGCACATGCTTAGACGTGGATTTCATGATGCGATGTTCCTTCATTCCTGTTGCGTGAGCGAGCGTACGAGGAAACAAAATCTTGAAACCCGGGCTACAAATGGACTGGAAGATGGTGGAAAATCCTCTTGTCTATCCGTAAAACGATCCGTCCCTTTTTGTGGATTAGCCCATTATCCATCGCGCATATAGAAACATTAGTGAAACCCTAGCAGTACTTTAGAAATGCCTGGACAGACCGTATAGTATGCTGGTTTATTTTGAGATATTTTCTTATAGCCAAGAAGGAAGGGCTTTGAAGAAGCTTTGGGTACCGGGGGGGGAAAATACCCACAGCGCCACTGTTTGGGTTTCTGCTAAATACTCTCTTGTATGTCATGAGCTGGTAAGGTGCTACGAGAATTGAATTTCAGCCTCTGAGGTGCTACAAATCAATACCATTGACCCCTGACTTTTACAACCCACTGAGGTTCAATGATAGACAAGTCTTTCCTGAGTGTCTCTCTCGATCAAGCACCTGAAACCTGATGTATCTACATACTCTGTGCTTTTACCATGTAGGCGCTTTGAAATGAATTTATCTCTGATTAAGAGCTATTTGCGTAGTTTGTTTCAGGGGTTTTTTTGGTGTGAAAAGTGAAATATCGATTCCCCTTCTTCCAAAGTTGAAATGGTCTCACACATGGAACATGGAAAACATTCATGACCTTGTGCTGTCCGAAGTTCTGCCTCCGTCACTCCATCAAGCATGAGTTCTAGTGCTCTTGCCAAAGAAACGGAACATTCGAAGGCCGCGTTTGTCTCAGCGAGCTCGGCTTTGACGGCTGACGAAACATTCAGCCCGAGACTGCATGTCACTGGCAGTGGGCTTGAAGGCGAGAACCATGTGCAACCTTTTTAAGAAATTAAATGTCATGACTAATAATGGGAGAAGGTTTGCCCAGTACTTTTTCACAGCCAAATACTTCAGACTCCCACAAAAAAAAAAAGTTAAGTTTCATATAAAAGTGTTTTCCTTTGTCGAACATGTGTTGAAGTTTGGCCGTGGAATGCACCTTAATCAGGGCCGAGTGACATTTCGTTAATGTGTTCCTTTCTTTTTGGTGGATCGATTCTCCCCGCTTCAGAATTGACAGATGCCGCCTGTACGTGGGCTGAGAAGCCAATAAGAATATCTCTCTCTCTCTCTCTCTGTCTCTCTCTCCAGTGTCTGTGTGTAGTTAAAACCGCTCAACTTGGCCAACATCATTCTTCTGGGTTTCTTTTTCTCGTGTGTGTGTGTGTGTGGTTTCTTTTTTTTTTTATTCTTAACGGCTTTCTCCTCCCCATTTAAACCTGGCTCACCATTCACAGACGGAGATGAAAAATAGAGCCGAATGCTAGTTGGATGGTTGCACTCGTTTGCCGTTCCTTTATTTATGCAAACAAATGGAGGGTGGAAGAGGAGGACTAAGAAGAAGAAGAGAGGAGGTGGAGGAGATGGGGGCACCGTGAAGAAATGAAAAGGACTCCAGAAGTGAAGCCAGGCGAAGGGCAGTGGGGGTCGAGGAAAGTCTGAGGCTCGAGGCTTGCTGCGCCAATCAAAGGCGCTTGTCCTCATGATAAACTCCACCCTGCACGACCCCGCCTCTGTGAGAGAGAGAAAAAAACATTCAATTGATTGGACATGGCCACGCAGTGGGTTAAACAGCAGTGAAATGTTCCCGCCTTCCCTCTGACAGATGTCTGTGAATCCAAGGAATGATGATAGCCATTCAAGCACCAAAACACCACACTGAAAGATCTCTGTGACCCAGATTTGGAAAAAAATAAATAAATAAATAAATAAATAAAGGAGGCCGCGGTTCCTCCTGGGTCATGGATCCAGTGACTCGCTCCATAACTGCGCTAATTGACTTCCTCGTTTACCTAACGAGGAGCGTGTGAGCCGTACGTCGCCAAACACATAACGTCATTAGGCAGCGGCTTATAATTGTGCCGAGGGGCCGCTAATTTCACTTTGTGGAAATACTCGGTTTAATGAGACACAAGATCAGCGGGGCTGTTGTGCAAATATTGTCAAGCTTTGTTAGGCAGAAGACTGTAGGAAAAGGGCTGATGTTGCATAGAAAGTGAAATAACTTCACGGATTGATTTTGATCGAGTAAAGTGCTCAAGCTGAAGCTCTTTTCTGAGCATTTTTATTGAGGTGAAGCTTAGCCTTTGCTGTTTTGGCAAGTCTATAGTCATGTTTACGCGACTGAATAATTGAGCAACCGTGATGTGGCGAGGAAAAGCAGGGAAATTGATGGTGACCCACTATCCTTGACTTCGTTTTGAGGTATTTTTAGATGTCTGGTACGCTTTTTGCTCAGGTTAGAAAAACGGCTCCAGTGTCCGTACTGCCTAATTATCCATCATGGCCTCCACTCTTTTTTTTTTCCCCCCACTTCAGGAGAGAACAGAGCCTTATTTCAGCATGTTATTAGCATCCGTATTGGACTCGATTCATCCTGTCAGTCCCATCATAAAAAAAAAAGAAAGAAAGAAAGAAATGAGGCACACTCGAGCTTTTGCAGCTGCTCTCATGAGCATGAGCTTGGACAAAGGGAACACGGCTGACGAGAAAAGGAAAAGGGGAGGCGGGGGGGACTTTGTGGTATAGGCCTTAACTGTGTTCAGGGGCAAGACCTAATTGTGAAGTGATACGAAGTGACAGGGAAAAGTGTAAATCATTCGGTCAGCTCACACTCACGTTGGCGCACAACAGCGTCTTTGACACAGTTGTAATTTAGAGAACCTGGCTGCAGTTCCCCTGCCTGTCCTGGCCTCCAAATCATCCACAACCAACATGCATGTAATTTCCAGCAATTTAGCATCCACTTTCATGGGGAATGGGGGCTTAGGAAACCTGAGGCTGCGGCGAAACCGTATCTGCCTCAGAGCCGCAGCCGAGGGACAACACCGGGTATAAATTCAACCTCTGGCTCCGTGCTGGAGTTAGCAACAGTCACCTTTTGGATCCGTTGCAATTAAAAGTTTTCTCGTGTCTCTGAATCAAGCCATCTGTCATCAGGTTTAATTTACAGCACATGTGGCTTAATTGTAAATCAAATGCTCGGTGGGAATAAGCCGTGGAATGGTGAGAGCTGCTCGGGATGCATGTTCGTATGGTTGGAAATGTCCATAGGTATGCTTGTGCTGTGTCAGAATTTACAGGCTAAACCTGTTGCCCCGACAACCTGTAACCCCGATGACCCTGGCCTCCCAGGCCGAAAGTCCTCTCCCAGCAGGCAAGGCTTCATCATTAGCAGCGGGATAATTAATTGTCAGGCACACAAAAAGCAAAAACCCCTGGTCCTTTCAGGCCCCTAGTGGTCATTTCGTAAATCATATGGCTGTTTGATGCGACACAACAGCACGTGTAATGCGGTGGGTTTGTTTTTGATTTTTACTTCGCGCTCTCAAAGAAAGGTTTTAAAAGTGCCTGTGTGCACGTGATACGCAGTGGTTGCTGCTATCTTTCCGGAATACCGAGATCTTCGCATTTTGCCACTGAAACAGCTGTCAAGTTAGGACTTGTAATTCTTCTACACACACACATGCGTTTGCGCGCACGTGTGCGCACACACACATGCGGAGAGAGTGGGTGAAGCTGCTGAACAGCGAGTCTGTGGCAGGCAGGGGCAGATGGCAGGAGGCAGCAGGCACTTGAGGATGCGCCAGTTACAAGAGCGGTGGGAGTTTGAAGCAGGCAGATGGGGCTTTCATGAGGGGAAACTCCAGCCAGGGCTCCAGGAGCCAGTGTTTTTCGAGGAGCGGACATCGGCCAACTCGCCGAGGCTGGATGGAAGCGGAAGAAATGGGGCGAGTGAGTGATGAGGAGATGATGGGAGATGATACGCGGAGAGGAGATGAAGGGCGGGGTGTGGGTTATGACATACAGTGAGGCGGACCCTCCTTCATTTCATTAGGCAGCCTCGTTACCTCAGTAGCAGTCACGTCCCTCTCTCTCCCCCTCCACACACACATGCACGCTGTCACCATCCAGTGAAACACAAAGCACAGAGCTTATTTTTATTAACATCATAAAATTAGAGTGTAGTTCTTTCTCAGTGTTTTCATTCCAGCATTACCAGATGGCTTCTCTGATTTTCTCCGACACTCATATTATTTTGGTTTCTCACCAAAATAATTAATTGCATTAAAGATCGTGTCCCTGTTGTATTTCTACTCATTAATTTGTTGTAATTTATTCACTAAAGACACAAGAAAAATGGTTTTATATGCACATGATAGTGGTTATCTTGTTGCTGGTTTCTCTTTCCGTGTGTGTGTGTGTGTGTGTGTGTGTGTGTGAGCAGCTCCTCCTGTGTTAGATGTGCTTGGGTGCAGTGTATTGACGTTTTTGCCGAGCCCATGGGAGGCTGCAGCATGGGGAATCTGGAGCTCACGTTTCAGCCCCCTACACTTTCATCTTCAGCGGGTGGAGAAACCCAGCGAGAGCTGCTTGTGCACAAACAGAATTTGGCAAAGGGGCCTGTCGCTCCATGGGAAGCTCTGTGCATACATCTGTGTGTGTACTTTGTGTGTGTGTTTATGATCATCATTCCCTTTATTAAACTGTATTACAACAGCACTTCTTAACTTATTTTTGTGCTGCGTCTTATGCCTCCGCTCACTGAAGGGAGTTCTGATTAAGGAAGTGGACTCACGCTGGCTGAATCACTCGTACCTGAAGGAAAGCAGCTTTTGAACAGACTGCTGCAGACAAAAACAATTTAGAAAAGATGTCGTGTCTATAACTGTGTATAAATGAATGTAGTGTAAGTGTAAGGAAACCTAACAGCTATACACCGTGTGTGCTGAGCCATGAATTTTTGTGTGTGGTCTTTTTTTTTTTTTAAACTGTTAAAACTGTACTGTATGATTTTAAAAGTTCCTCAGTTGCTTGCACTGAATGAGCATTTAACTGAACATCAGTATGAGTGTGACTTGACTATTAGAACACTGGTGGGTTTTGGAGAGCCTGATTCAGAAAACCAATTCGGAAAGGGGACAAAAAACGATTCAGAAAAAGGACACAAACCGATTTAGAAATGAGACACAAACCGATTTAGAAATGAGACACAAACCAATTCAGAAAGGGGACAAAAACCGATTCAGAAAGAGGAAAAACCTATTCAGAAAGGGGACAAAAAACCGATTCAGAAAGAGGACACAAACCAATTTAGAAATGAGACACAAACCAATTTAAAAATGAGACACAAACCGATTCAGAAAGAGGACAAAACTCATTCAGAAAGGGAAAAAAAAACCATTCAGAAAGGGGATAAAAAAAACCATTCAGAAAGAGGAAAAAACACATTCAGAAAGGGGATAAAAAAACGATTCAGAAAGAGGACACAAACCAATTTAGAAATGAGACACAAACCAATTCAGAAAGAGGAAAAAAACTCATTCAGAAAGGGGACAAAAACCGATTCAGAAAGAGGACACAAACCAAGTTAGAAATGAGACACAAATCGATTCAGAAAGAGGACACAAACTGATTCAGAAAAGGGGCAAAAACTGATTTAGAAGTGAGACACAAACCGATTCAGAAAGAGAAAAAAACTCATTCAGAAAGAGGACAAAAAGCGATTCAGAAAGAGGATACAAACCGATTTAGAAATGAGACACAAACCGATTCAGAAAGAGGACAAAAACTGATTCAGAAAGAGGACAAAACTGATTTAGAAATAAGACACAAACCGATTCAGAAAGAGAAAAAAAACTCATTCAGAAAGGGGACAAAAAACGATTCAGAAAGAGGACACAAACCGATTTAGAAATGAGAAACAAACCGATTCAGAAAGTGGACAAAAACTGCTTCAAAAAGCAAAAAGAGACAAAAACTGTTTCAGAATTTAGAGAAACCCAATCAGAATTAAGACTCTGATTCAGAAAGGACACAGAGTCATTAAGAAATGACAAATTGATTCAAAAAGGACACAAACTGATTCAGAATGGGCACAAAGCGATGTACATTTTTGCGATTTACAAATTGTACAAAGTGTTCGGGTTTAACAGCAACAAGAAGGGAATAAAACACATTCAGTACAAAGATTTTTAGATTTTATTCCTTTATGATTTTCAGATTTGAGTGCTTTCTCTAAACAGAAATTTACTTTTTTTAAAATTCAGCATCACAGCTTCAAGGAGAAGTCCAGTTTCTATCCATATTAGTGACTCTAATATAAACTTGGGCAGATATTCAGTAATATTTGATTTGATGTATACTCATTTAGACGTGTACTACAGCAGATGTGTTGGGGTTTTAAATTAGACAGCCAGGAGATTTTGTTTAACACTGTGTGAATAAATTCAGCATCAGCGAGTTGCAGGAATTTAAAAATAAATAAATAAATAAATGTTTGCAATTCTTTGACAGCGACGGCTGTGTGTTTGTCCTGAGTTCAGATGAAGCATTAAAGCGATGCTGCTCGGATACTTGTGCGGGTGGCGAAGGAACAGGAAGCAGATTTGTGTGCCAGTGGCCATTCTGTTGTGTGAATGTGCCACTGCAAGCGAGCAGCCTGGTAACGCCATACCGGCTCAAGCTTCCAGCAGAATCTGGGCTCATGTCTCACTGGCAGGGGTTACGTTAGCTTTGGCACCGCGTGCACGGATTATGTGCACAACTTGCAGAAATGCGGTTTGAAAAATGTATTAATTCTGCATGTGAATACAGTCTGTGAAAGGCTGTTTGTGTGGAAAAAAACATGTAGATCATGTTTCCTCATTTATTTGCATTCACTGACATGGAAGGAAGATAAAGTACACAGTAATAATTTAGCACAAACAGTCTCAATTCTCATTGATATCCGTTTCAGTCGTATGGAATTCATCTGGGTTTAAAGATGAGGAATGTGAAGCGTTTTCTTGCTCAGGCCACATGCAGCGAGCACAAACTCACTTTGTGTTCTTTCTATCGTTCAGAGTAATAAATAGGAAGAAGGAAAATTATTACAAATATATTTAACTTGATAATTTCTGGTTTAGACCTGGCGATATCGCGATCACGAGATTTGGGTTTGCAAGGAAACTGCGAGCAAATCTGTCGTGTTGCGTGAATAATAATAATAATAATAATAATAATAATAAAGGTATGGAAGATCTTTAATATGTACAAAAATAAATGCTGTCCAAAAGCATTTATTTTTGCTTTTGTACATATTAAAATGACTTCAGATTTGGGATCAAAAAAATCGAATGGTTATTTACATGTATGCCGGTATCCGGGACATATGAGTCATATTTATGGCATAGGAGTATGCCATAAACAAATTAGGGTGGCACAGTGCTGCAGTGGTTAGCACTGCTACCTGACAGCAAGCAGGTTCTGGGTTCAAACCTGCCAGTCAACTGGGGCCTTTCTGTGTGGAGTTTGCATGGTTTTGCATGGGTTTCCTTCCACAGTCCAAAGAAAACTATGCATATGATGGCGGTGCATCCAGACGCAGCAGCCCAGCGCTCCTCATGTTTTGGCAGCTACTTTGTGTTTATTTTTTTTATCGTGTTTTTCTTGCTGGGTTTTGTGACTGCGTGTACAGTACAGCAGAGCTGAGCTGTTTTCAGTTTTGAACAATATTCACTGCAAGTTCGAGGCTGACAACTAGGATTCCATCCCTTCAGAGATTTGGTGCTCTCCTGAGAGTGAGGGGCTCAACACCCCCTGCTGAGGTGGAGAAGACAGTGGTGAGACAAATCAGAAGAGAGGGGAGCTACAGGTGAAGCTAAAAGCTAACCCTCCTAAACCAGCGGGCCCCAAGTCTTTGTCTTGCTAATTCCCGGTCGCTAAACAACAAAGTTGACAAGCTATGATTGCAGATCACATCACACAGTCTGAACCACTGTGTGATGATAATTACGGAGACTTTGCTTGACCAAAACATCCCGGACACTGCTATCGAGTTAGGGGGCCACGTTATCTTCAGGGCAGACAGGACCATTCACTCTGGTAAGAGTAGAGTAAGAGTTTGTATTTATTTAAACAGCAGCTGGTGCACAAACTCTACAGTTAAAGACACTTACTGCTCGTGGGACATAGAGTATATAATGCTACTGTGTAGACTTTTCTACTAGCCAAGGGAGTTTACAGTGGCCA
>JAODIB010000007.1:40397185-40407533 GCA_027575605.1 Sciades troschelii | reverse complement strand
ACATATAATTTTTTTTAAATAATTTGCCCAACATGTATCTTGTCTCAGAGTCAGCCGTAGGCTTTAGCTCATGAAGAGACGGGTCAGATTACTGTCTCTAATCCAGGAAAGGCAGTGTGAGGGGCACAGAACTATTATTAACTAACTCCTGAAGCGTCCGTGCTAACTTTAAGCAAAGTAGAAAAGCCGACATGTAAAGCAATGCCTGAAACGGTCAGCAGGTCGTCCTGAGTTCCGGAGAGAAAGTATTTCCCCAGCACTGCAGTTCTCCAAGTCTACAATAGTGGAAAGCTTGGAAAGTGTTAACGGTGCATAACTGCCAAGTGGAATGATTTTGTTTTTTAATTAACCTGGTTTTCTTGTACGCTGCACTCATTTTGTATGAATATTCTATTACCTGGACAAACCTACAAAACCTGAAAATGTGTCAGACATGTTCCAGTCTCTGCTGTCAAATAAAGAAAGGACTATATTCAAGGATGGACAAATCGTACATCTTTTCACTATGAAACTGACGCTTTAATGTGCATGCCTGGTCCCGTACGGTGGTTTTCCTGTCATCTAATTGATTAGTAGAGTTGGGTATCATGCGAATTTTATCAATTCTGATTCCATTATCGAGTTTGTTTCTTGGTGATTCCCTGTTTCAATTCCAAATTAGTAAAGAAAAAAAAAGAAGCGGTGAAATATTTTGATAATGAAACTTAACTTTTAACTGTTAGCCTTTAACTGTTGTTGCTTGTGTCGGCTCCGTACTGATTCTAGGTATCCTTGCTAGGTACACTTGCTTTTACAGGCCACTGATTGTTAAAAGTTGTGAGTGTAAGCGAATTAATCCAACTAGTAAAAGTCGATGTGTGTGGTGCGGCAGGCGGTCGGATTCAGAACACGTGTGTGCTGCATTTACAGCATCAAGTTGTTTTGATTTTGGAGTGTGTCTGTGGGCATGTGTTCATTCAGCCTCGAGAGCATTAGTGAATCAGGCACTGATGTTGGACGAGGAGGTCTAAGGTGCAGTCGGCGTTCCAGTTCATCCAAAAGGTGTTCAGTGGGGTTGAGGTCAGGGATCTGTGCAGGACACTTGAGTTCTTCCAGTTCAACCTCGACAAGCCATGTCTTCATGGATCTCGCTTGCGTTGTACACAGGGGCATCAGTGTTCCAGCTTGTTTATTTTACGAGGGTGCCACACCCTGCCCTCAAGAATGGGTGCCTTGCCCGCAAATACCAGCACCACGCCCAAATTTATATGCCCGTGATATTCATTGGTGCCCTGCCCTCTTGGAAAATGAGCTGTAACACTGGGCGTTGTCATGCTGGAACACTGGGCACTGTTATGCTGGAATGCTGGGCACTGTCATGCTGGAAGACTGGGTGTTGTCATGCTGGAACATTGGGCACTGTCATGCTGGAACACTTGGCATTGTCATGCTGGAACACTGGGTACTGTCATGCTGAAACACTGGGTATTGTCATGCTGGAACACTGGGAGTTGTCATATTGTAACACTGGGCATTGTCATACTGGAACACTGGGTAATGTCATACTGGAACACTAGGTAATGTCTTTCTGGAACTCTGGGCACTGTGATGCTGGAACACTGGGTATTGTCGTGCTGGAACACTGGGCATTGTTATGCTAGAACAATGGGTATTGTCATGGGCATTGTCATACTGCAACATTGGGTAATGTCAGACTGGAACCCTGGGTAATGTCTTTCTGGAACTCTGGGCACTGTGATGGTGGAATATTGGGTACTGTCGTGCTTGAACACTGGGCATTGTTATGCTGGAACACTGGGTGTTGTCATCCTGGAACACTGGGCACTGTGATGCTGGAAAACTGGGCACTGTCATGCTAGAATTCTGGGCACAGTCATGCTGGAACACTGGTTATTGTTGTGCTGGAGCACTGGGCATTGTTATGCTGGAACACTGGGTATTGTCGTGCTGGAATATTGGGCGTGGTCATGCTGGAACACTGGGTATTGTCATGCTGGAACACTGCGTATTGTTATGCTGGCACATTGGGTGTTGTCATGCTGGAACACTGAGTGTTGTCATGCTGGAACACTGGGTGTTGTCATGCTGGAGCACTGGGCAATGTCATGCTAGAACTCTGGGCACTGTCATGTTGGAACACTGGGAGCTGTCATGATGGAACACTTGGCATTGTTATGCTGGAGCAGTGGATATTGTTGTGCTGGAATACTGGGCATTGTCATGCTGGAACACTTGGCATTGTCATGCTGGAACACTGGGAGCTGTCATGATGGAACACTTGGCATTGTCATGCCGGTGCACTGAGTATTGTTATGCTGGCACACTGGGTGTTATCATGCTGGAGCACTGGGCGTTGTCATGCTGGAACACTGGGTGTTGTCATGCTGGAACACTGGATGTTGTCATGCCGGAACACTGGGTGTTGTCATGCTGGAACACTGGGCACTGTCATGCTGGAACACTGGGCACTGTCATGCTGGTACACTGGGCACTGTCATGCTGGAACACTGGGCACTGTCATGCTGGAACACTTGGCATTGTCATGCTGGAGCACTGGGTCCTGTTTTGCTGGAACACTGGGTGTTGTCGTGCTGGAACACTGGGCATTGTCATGCTGGAACACTTGGCATTGTCATGCTGGAGCACTGGGTCCTGTCTTGCTGGAACACTGGGTGTTGTCATGCTGGAACACTGGGCACTGTCTTGCTAGAACACTGGGTACTGTCTTGCTGGAACACTGGGTAATGTCATGTTGGAACACTGGGCACTGTCATGCTGGAACACTGGGCACTGTCATGCTGGAACACTGGGCGTTATCATGCTGGCACACTGGGCACTGTCATGCTGGAAAACATTTCGACTTCTTGATTCCAGTGAAGGGGAATTGTAATGCTACAGCTTCCAAAGGCATCCTGTACAATTGTGCCCTTCCAACTTTGTGGCAACAGTTTGTGGAAAAAACACATATGGACATGACTGTCCACTCGGGATTTGTCCACTGCTACATATTACGTGCCGTCACGTTTTTACGCCACGTGTGGTACATTCTCGTTAGAGAAAGAAACTTGCCATCTATTGGTAATTATGTGAAAATTTCTGAAACATTTGACTGGAAACACATGCTTATTCTTTCACTTAAACACTTTTGCAGACACCTTTATTCACACTTCATCTTTCATATACACACACATACTAAACTGACAAATCATGTCCCAACTGCCACGTCTGTTTGATCGTTTATGTGAGCCACACTAACTTTTCAGAGTTATGTATGTTTATTCCAGCTAAATGTTTGGTTCACAGCATGTTTTGACTGACAGATGTGTATATTTTAACAGTTGCACCCACTCACCTCCCCTGCTATTGATTTTCTTCACCGAGGTGTGGGGGATTCCTGGGGGACAGGGGGAGGTCATGCGTTTCTCTGCGTTTGGTGCTGATGGATATTTGGCCTCTGCTGCCTGAAACTCCAGGGATTGTTGGCTCATGGAAGCCTGAGACTACATGTCACATGTTTTATGTTCAGCATCAGGCAGTTAGACACTCATCCAACCAAGAATTTGCAAACGTAATTTAAGACCTAAGACGACTTACGGATGTGACCTAGAAACCTTCATGCAGACTGCTGATGGTATTGGAGGGATAGACTTGCAGCATTTCCGATCCTGTCCAAAGTATGTCAGCGACTCATCGATTGGTGGGATCGTCTGCCCAAAGGACATTTTTGAGGAGTGAATGTGGAATTAAAATATGTAAAAGTTTGAGATGGCAAGGAACTTCCTTAAAGTTGCACACATGCTTGACTTTTGGTAAAATCCCATTATGGAGCTAAAGTCAGAATCCTCATTAATTTTTCAAACAAACAAGACGAGAGATTTTGTTTTTATTGGAAGTCAACAGCAGAGAAAGACCTTCAGTACCTTGCCAAGAGGCAAGTTCAACCTGCTTTACGCTGCCGGTGAGGGCAGGTGTTGGGACCTGCTTTGATGTGGAAATGGATTTTATATATATTTTTAATATTCCTTGACAGTGGATACTGGGTGTTTAGGGTGGCCTGCAAGGGATCTAGCACGCCACTGCTGCCTTTTAGAGCCCCTGATAGATCTCGCTGTCTGATCCGTGCCTAGCCACAGGCGCTAAGACACAGGAGGAGAAGCAGGCCACAAACACATTATCAATGCAAAGCGAAAGAGAGGTAGAGAGAGGAAGTTAGAGTGGAAAGAGCACGTTTTCTTGGCAGCTCGAACAGCACAGATTGAGCTCGCCCTCTGCATTCCAATTTTATTCACAGCGAATTTCTGAAATCATAATGCTGCCATTAAGGTCATGGATCTCTTTTATCTCGACTGCAGACCTCTGAACTGAAGCAAAGAGCGTGTTTTTAAGGTGATTATGTTATAGACGTGGGCGCTAATTGTGAGCAAGGAGAGCTCGGCAGCGCTCGCTGTTTCACTCTTCACCCTGGTAAAGGGAAAGGCCTTAATACATTCACAAAGCATCTCAATGACAGACAAGAGAAATGAAATCCAGAAAGGCCTCGCAAAGTGATGATGGCACTGAATACTCCCACATCCCTCTACGAGCGGGTCGGGGTGGGATGGGGTTGGGGGAGGGATGGAGGGACAGGACGAATTTAATTTCGTGACAGTCTTGAATTGCAAATGTCGAAGGAATGGTTGGCAGCGCTCCAGAAGAATGAGAGGAGGCAGGCTAGAACTCCGAAAGCCTGACAGGCTTGGCTGCCACATTAGGCAAATGAGAGGTGAAGGCACAGCCAGTCATCTGGCTGAGGTAAAAAGCTCCTGGCTCAGCCAATGAGACTCCTTGGAGTAAAATCACAATGCAGCGGGTGATTGAAAACTACATCAGTATGAACTATTTCAAATTAAAGCTCTTAATGAAATAATCCCTTGATGTAGGACCAGGATCAAAATGTCAAGAAAAGACCATTTACTTTGACGAATGCATTACGAATGACGATAAAATGTCTTTTTTTTGCCATTTTTTGCTTGTGACAAGTCTTCAGCCTATTGATCTTCCTGTGAGCATTGCCTTTATTGGAGGCATCTATGCAGGCATAATGGTTTAATTCAGCCATTAGGTGAAGTTAAAGTGTTTCCACGCTTGGACTGGTTCTGTTTGTTGGAGCTGCGGTAATTTTGGCAAGTGCCTGGCCTGCGGGGGGCACCAGCTCTGTGCCTGGGAGTTAATTGAAGTGATAAACTGGCCGCCATCTGCCGTCTTCTGAGAGAAACCTGACACATGGGGCGCATCAATCCGGGCTAATTCCGTGCAAGATATTATGCAGAAACACTGCAGCATGAGAACGCGAGCTTGCTGGACCTGATGTGGAAGACGAAACGGTAATGAGCCATTTTGCTTCATTCCCAATCACTCTTCACCTCATAAGGGAACATCAGGCCTAGATCTAGCTGAGTCCTTTGAGCCATTTCAACCAAGGAGAAATTAGCCTGAAAGTTTTCTTAGAAAGGATTGACCCCTGAGTGCTTGGCCCCTGCCATCGCTCTACATTCATTTCATTTCATCACTGTTCATCTTTGTGTTGTCAAGCTGCGGTAGCAGTGTTGAAAGACTAAATCACCCTTAATGGATGAACGCCAACATCGCGTAGGTGTCAGAGAGCCTTATTAGTACTGGATTAGAAAGCTGTATTAATATGCTTTTTTGCTGAAAATATATTAAAGTTAGTGCAAATACACAAAAGACATTAGCAAACCAAAAACACAACAACACCGAAAACCTTCCAGCAAACTCAGAAGCAAGTCTGTTATCTCGTTCGCCTCGTGATGATGATGATTTAATGTAAAGTTATGTTTCGTTATTATAGAGAGAAATAGTTATTCTTGGTTTCCATTTGGCAGGTTTGCAGTGTTAACAGACTCAAATTAATGCCTTATGACGAGACTAAAAATAATGCCTCTCTGTATTCTGAGCTCCGTCAGACTGACGCATGCTGTAGCCAATCAGCGACGAGCATGCAGTGTTACATTACATTACTGGCATTTAGCAGACGCTCTTATCCAGAATGACATACAACATACCCAGAGCCTGGGGAGCAGCTGGGGGTTCGGTGCCTTGCTCAAGGGCACTCCAGCCATTCCTGCTGGTCCAGGGAATCGAATTGGCGACCTTTTGGTCCCAAAGCCGCTTCTCTAACCTTTAGGCCATGGCTTTCGCCATGTTCCCCTGTGTTGGATAAGGGTTTCCCCTTTCTGTTTCAATTAATGTTGATGCATGGTGTTGTCGTCGTTGTTTTACTGTTATCACATTTGTTGTGGTGTTTTAGCTTTGCTGTTGTGCTTCTGAATTAGTTGTTTTCTTGATTTTGCAGTTGTGTTTGTGAATTTGGGTTTTGGTTTTTGTTTGTTTTGTGTTTGTGAACGTGTTGGTTTTATTTGTTTGTTTTGCTATTTGTGAAATTTTTTGTTTTGTTTTGCTGTTTGTGAATTTGTTGTTGTTGTTTGGCTGTTTGTGAATGTTTGTTTGTTCCACTTTTGTGTTTGGGAATTTGTTGGGTTTTATTGTGATTGTGTTGGTTGTTCTTTTTTTTCGGGATTTTTGGTTTTGCTATAGTGTTTGTGAATTTGTTTGTTTGTTTGTTTGTTTTGCTGTTTGTGAATTTGTTGGGTTTTTTGCTGTATTTGTTGTTTTTCTTTTTTGCTGTTTGTGATTTTTTTTGTTTTCCCGCTGTATTCATGAATGTGTTGGTGTTTTGTGAATGCGTTGGGGATTTTTTTTTGTTTTGCTGCTTGTGAATTTGTTCAGGGTTTTTTGTTTGTTTGTTTTGCCATTGTGTTTGTGAAAAAAATGTTTTGCTGTTTGTAAATTTGTTATTTATTTATTTATTTATTTATTCATTGGTTGTTTGTTTTGCTGTTGTGTTTCTGAATTTGTTGGGTTATCTGTTTTGGTTTTACTGTTGCATTTTCTGATTTGTTAGTTTGGGTAGGTTTTGTTTGTTTTTGGCCTGTGTGCGTTTTGAACGTACAGGTCACAGTATAAAACAGTGTCGAATTATGATGAACTCAGTTCTGAGCGAAAACCTCCCTGTCCTCAAACCCTCCATCCCCACAGAAGTCATGGGGAAAAGCAAAAAGCCCAGGATCTCTGATACGCCACATCGTTAAGTCATCTTCATTTACGCCACCCATAAACAAAGAAGAGCTGGAAAGCATTACAGGATCCAGAAGAATTCAAATGAGGATCGGTTGCAGCACCAGAGTTCATAAGCTGTTTATTTGTCTGGGAGTCCAAGGCGATCTCTTCTGTTTGATTTTGCCCCGAAAGTTTCTGTTTACCATTTTGAGGTTTTCAGCCATGCTGTCTGTTTTGGATACTGGATGGGATTAGGTTCTGCTTCTTTGTGTTTTTGGCAACAACCATTGCAGTGCGTTGCATTTTTGGCATAGCTTTGCTTTACAAAATTCATGATGCCTGTGACTCTGGGTTAAAGGAGCCAGCGGATGGGGCCCGCTATGCAGGAGGAGACTTTCACAGCCACATATAAGTAATGAATGCAGTCACCCTGGGCTTGTTTTCAATATGTGGAATATATTGGAATGGGACGGGTGTGCCATGGGTGGGAGAAATCCTTATGTGTCCTGGGGAAACCCTTTACATTGTAGAACAGTGACATTTTCTCCTATATATACTTCTGAAACTGATAGACTTTCCTCAACTGAAATGTTTCCATTCCGAGTCCTTTGCGGATGTTTTGAGAGCTGGTATCTGATTTTAAACTGACTTGATCAGGCTGTCTAACAACTTGATCAAAGTGTGGCATCGGGTCTTTGAGGATATCACACTTAGCTAGCAAGATGTTAGACATGTTTACACAGACTGTCTGTTTCTACCCGTGCTTTTGTGAAACTGGCTCCTGTGCAGACAGACAAAGGAGACGAGTAAACAGCAACATTTACATGTTGTTTTGGTGAAATGGATGTATGGTTGAGGTTGAGGTTGAGCGGTCAAGGTTGTATGGTTGAGGTTGAGGTTGTTCAGAGTATCTCTCAATATCTAACACAGCTGCATCAACTAACATGCCCTGCACGAAACAAATTAAAAAGGGGTTTCAAGTCATTAATATTGTGTCCCTGCTACCCTTGTGTCCTCCGCAATTGTTGGCACCCCTTATAAAGATTAGAAAAAGGGTTAGAAAAAAAATCCACTTTTGGGTGAAGTCGCTTCATCTCATGCTGAAAAAATGAGAAAAATCCAACCTTTAATTGAATAATTGAAACACATTTATTCAGACAAAAACAAATCCCTCATCAAGAAATAATCATTTTCAGCAAAAACACATATAACTAACTGAAGCATGCACATTTAAATTGTACAGTATTTTTGAGTTGGTTGGAGTGTGTCGGAACTTTCAAGCTGTAATCCATGACTTCCTGACTAACTGGGGAACAAATATGAGGTGACACAGAGGCCAAATTCTCTCATCAACATGGGAAAGATAAAAGAACACACAAACCCAATGAGGGAGAAGTGTGTTGACTTTCATGAGTCAGGGAATGGTTATAACAAATAGCTACTCGCACTTCACAGACATGCCTGAAAATGTCAATTTCTACTGTTAAGGCAATAATTAAAAAAAAAAGTGGACACCAACTGGAACAAACTCGCCTGAACCTGAACCCCAGTGTAAACCTGTGGGGTGAGCTGGAGAGGAGAGAGCACAAGAGGGGGCCGAGGACCCTGGATGATCTGGAGAGATTGTGTAAAGAGGATTGGTCACCAATGCCCTGCTTTGTATCTCCAACCTTATAAAATGCTGTAGGACAGACTCGGTGCTGTTTTACTGGGAAAGGGGGTTGGACAGAGTATGAAATGCAGGGGTGCCAATAGTAGTTAGACTGTTTTATTTAATACAGTTCGAGTTCATGGAGTATTTTGTGATTGTAGTATGCCGTCACTTTTTAACATGTTACACTCTTTCGCTGTGCGAATTCTCTGGAAACAAAATCCAGAATCTGGGGAATTAGAGACACACTTGAACATCTGGAGCAGATGTGTCCAGTAGTGGAGGGCAGTCTGATTCATTTTAGTGAACTGATTCTTTCAAACAGTTTGAGAAACTGAACCAGGTATTTTCTTAAGAGTTCACAATAGTCCACAATTTCTTGCTCTTTGTTGAAGAAGAAGAATTTTATTCATCACACATACACTTGTGAAATTCTTCTCTGCATTTAACCCATCTGATTCTGATTTCTAATTCTGATTCTGATCTGAAGCAGTGAACACACACATGCACACACATGTGAGCAATGAGCACACATACATACACAGAGCAGTGAGTAGCTATGCTATAGCACCCGGGGAGCCTTTGTGGGTTAGATGCCTGAAGGGCACCTCAGCCCAAGACTGCTCAATGTTAACCAAACTGCATGTCTTTGGACTGTGGGGGAAACCGGAGCACCCGGAGGAAATCCACGCGGACACAGGGAGAACATGCAAACTCCGCACAGAAAGGCCCTCGCTGGCCACGGGGCCCGAACCCGGACCTTCTTGCTGTGAGACGACAGCGCTAACCACTACACCACCGTGCCGCCTTGCTTTGTACATCATATACCATAAAAGATTTTGCATTTCTATTTTCTGAATCACTCTTAGTAAGAAAATAGTTAACATGACTTACAAGTAAAGCAATAATCAATAACAAGAAATATAGAGAGGGCTTACTTACTCTTAGTTCAGTGTGTTTCTGGAAATATCTAGCTAGCTAGTTAATGTTAACGAACATACAGCAATCCACATTAAAATAAATGGTGGGTTGTTTGTTGAATATGACCATGAAGAGAACATTTCCAAACAGAACATTTAGTTTCTGTTTCTGGTTGAGAGTAGGTTGTGCACATTTTGGCTGCTGCTTTTCACCAGAGATTTTCTTTTAGGTCCAATCTCATTCTTGAGTATCAGGTTCCCGAGGCTTTGGTCTGCCATGAGTGAATGACGTGTGTCCTCCTGCTCACTATGGACTATGGTGTGCCTGTTGCTCTTGTCGATATCTGGGCTGCCCAGCGCTCTGTGTAGTAATGTTTCTGTGCTCCATTTGTACATCTATGGCATGGCATGTGGTTCTGAGCATTGTTGCCCAGTGGCATTGAGGCTGTTTGGGACATACCAGTGTGCGCCATTTGTTGGGACTGTGAGCAGCTACGCCACTGGATTTACATACTGACAGCTTTTGGAGGACAGTTTGTTTGTTTGTAACTTAAGTGTGTGAAAGATGCTATATAAATTATTATTATTATTATGATGATGATGATGATGATTATTATTATTATTATTAGTGAGTGTCATCTTTGCTTTTTTCTTAAAAATA
>JAODIB010000007.1:38522638-38539416 GCA_027575605.1 Sciades troschelii | reverse complement strand
CCATAGCTGCTACTTGGAGTTGCACCAAGAGTTTTTGGTTCCTAAGACCAATGGATGAACTATTATCCTTTAGAAGCGATGGTTTATAAAAGACGAATGAGCCACGGATTTTAACCGTGGACATAGGGATTAGCAGTCCTTATTGCTTCGGGCCTCTTTCGGTGGATAAGGGGATTTTAACCTCTATTCTTAGAATCACAATCTAATGTTTTGTGTTAAACTATATCTACAGTATCATCAGCCTCATATAATTTCTGGTTTTGTGGTTAGGAGGATGATTGGAAGGAGATGAAGGGCTATAAGGAGGTGTTCTCGTGTGTGGAAGGGTTGAAGGTTGCTGATATGTTGTGGGAGTGGGCCTCGTTGGGTTATTAAGAACAGATAAAGGGAATAGGCGGCAGTGATTAGGGTTCCTGCTCCAGTAAAGGCTAGGGTTCATGGAGATCAGTTGAATATTGCTGTAATAATTACTAGTTCTCCTATTAAATTGGGGAGGGGTGGTAGGGCTAGATTTGCTAAGTTTGAGATGAATCATCAGGTGGCAGTGAGGGGGAAAATAATTTGTAAACCTCGGGCTAGAACTATTGTTCGGCTATGGGTTCGTTCATAGGTGGTGTTGGCTAGACAGAAGAGGGCGGAGGAGGCTAAGCCATGGGCGATTATCAATACTAGTGCTCCGGTAAATCCTCATGGTGTTTGAATTAGAATTCCTCCAGCAACAAGGCCTATGTGGCTAACAGATGAGTAGGCAATTAGTGATTTTAGGTCTGTTTGTCGGAGACAGATGGAGCCTGTTATGACAACTCCTCAGAGGGCTAGGGCTACGATTGGGTAAATTATGTCTTTGGATAAGGGGTCCAGAACTACTATTATGCGTATTATTCCATAGCCTCCAAGTTTTAAGAGGATTGCTGCTAGGACTATTGATCCTGCTACTGGGGCTTCTACGTGAGCTTTTGGAAGTCAAAGGTGGACTCCGTAGAGGGGTATTTTTACCAGGAAGGCGATTAGGCAGCCTGCTCATCAGATTTTATCTCCTCAGGAGGTAAGGGTTAATGGTTGTGAGTATTGGAGGATGAGTATTGAGAGTGTTCCTGTGTTTTGGTGGAGGAGAAGGAGGGCTACCAGTAGGGGGAGGGATCCTGCTAGTGTGTAGAATAAAAAGTATGTTCCTGCACTTAGACGTTCAGTTTGATTACCTCATCGTGTAATAATAATTAGGGTTGGAATGAGGGTTGCTTCAAACATTACATAGAATATAATGATTTCGGTAGCACCGAATGCTATAATTAGGAAAGTTTGAAGGGAGGTTAGGAGGGTAATATAGGTTCGTTGGCGGTTAATGGGTTCTGTTTTAATATGGTTTTGGCTGGCTAAAATTATTAGGGGAAGGAGTCAACAGGTAAGAACGAGCAGGGGAGTTGATAAAGGATCTGTGCCTAGATATAAGTTGGAGGAGGCTCAGCCTGTTTCTAAAGGTCATTTAATTCAGGTGAGGCTAGCTAATGCAATAGTAAGGCTTTGAAGGGTTGTAGTGGTTCAAAGTCATTTTGGGGAGGAGAGTCAGATTGTAGGGAATAGTATAATTGTTGGTATTAGGATTTTTAGCATTGTAATAGGTTTAGGGCTTGTAGGCGGTCTGTTCCGTGGGTACGAGCTGTAGCGACTAGTAAGGCTAACCCTGCTCCGGCTTCGCAGGCTGAGAAGGCTAGCAGGAGAATAGGGGTTGCAGAAAAGGCAGTTGATTCTAATTGTAAGGTTCATATAGCTAGGGCGATGAACAGGGATAATATTATTCCTTCTAGGCATAGTAGGGCTGATAAGAGGTGGGTACGGTGGAAGGCTAAGCCTATTAATCCTAAAGTGAATGCTGAGGTGAAGCTGAAGTATGCTGGTGTCATAAGGGGATCACGGATTTAAACCGTGGTTTTCTGAGCCGAAATCAGAGGTCTTATGTTTGGACTAATCTCCTATTCGGCTCATTCTAGGCCTCCTTGTACTCATTCATAAATTAAGCCTAGTGTTAGGAGGATTAAAATGGTTGCAGCTCATAGAAGGGTATAGGTAGGGTCTGGAAGTTGGTTGCCTCATGGTAGTGGAAGGAGTAGGGCAATTTCTAGATCAAATAATAGGAATAGGATGGCGATAAGAAAGAAGCGTAGGGAGAATGGTAATCGTGCTGATCCTAGGGGGTCAAAGCCACATTCATATGGAGAGAGCTTTTCTGCGTCAGGATTTATTTGGGGTAGTCAGAATGATACTAGGGCAAGGATTGAGGAAAGAGCAAGGGAGATGAGGAGAGTAATTATAACTAGGTTCATTATCTTTCCTTGGGGTTTAACCAAGACTAGGTGATTGGAAGTCACTTGTACTAACTTTAGATACTAGAAAGATATGATCCTCATCAGTAAATAGAGACATATAGGAATAATCATACAACATCTACAAAATGTCAGTATCAGGCAGCTGCTTCAAATCCAAAATGATGTTCTGATGTAAAGTGGTACTGGATTTGGCGGAGTAGGCAGATAGCAAGGAAACTTGAGCCAATGATGACATGTAGACCGTGGAAACCAGTTGCTACGAAGAAAGTTGAACCGTAGACTCCATCAGCGATGGTGAAGGGGGCTTCATAATATTCTATTGCTTGGAGGGCGGTAAAGTAGAAACCTAGTAGGATGGTTAGTGTAAGGGATTGGATTGCTTGTTTGCGTTCTCCTTCTATGAGGCTGTGATGTGATCATGTTACTGTTACACCAGATGCTAGTAAGACAGCGGTATTAAGGAGTGGTACTTCAAAGGGGTCTAGGGGAATAATTCCTGTTGGGGGTCAGCAGCCTCCTAGTTCTGGGGTGGGGGCGAGGCTGGAATGATAAAAGGCTCAGAAAAATCCTAAGAAGAAGAATACTTCTGAAGTAATAAAGAGGATTATTCCATATCGAAGACCTTTTTGTACTGGTGGGGTGTGGTGGCCTTGAAAGGTGCCTTCTCGGATAATATCCCGTCATCATTGGTATATAGTGAGTAGGAGGAGAATTAGTCCTAATGTTAGTAGAACTGTTGAGTGGAAGTGAAATCAGATTGCTAAACCAGATGTTATTAAGAGAGCAGCTACTGCGCCAGTGAGGGGTCATGGGCTTGGGTCAACCATGTGATATGCGTGTGCTTGGTGGGCCATTAAACGTTTTCTTGTAGGTAGAGACTTAGTAATAGTACGAATACATAGGCTTGAATAAAGGCTACCGCGATTTCTAGAAGGGTTAGGAGTACTAGGAGAATGGCGGTAAATGTTGCTACTGTAGTTATGAGTGGTATTAGAGTAATTGTTGCAGTTGAGATTAGTTGAATTAATAGGTGGCCGGCTGTGAGGTTGGCTGTAAGTCGTACACCTAGTGCGAGGGGTCGGATAAATAGGCTAATAGTTTCAATAATAATTAGGACTGGAATTAGGAGGGTGGGGGTTCCTTCGGGAAGGAGATGACCTAGGGCTGCTGTAGGTTGGTTTCGTATCCCGATAATGATTGTGGCTAATCAGAGTGGAACAGCTAGGCCTATATTTAGTGATAATTGAGTTGTGGGTGTAAATGTATATGGTAAGAGGCCTAATATGTTTAATGTGAGGATGAAAATTATTAGGGAGGTAAGAATTATTGCTCATTTATGTCCACCAGGATTTAAAGGGGTGAGTAGTTGTTGTGTGAAGGTTTTAATAAATCAACTTTGGATGGAAATTAGTCGGTTATTTAAGTAGCGATTAGTTGGGGATGGGATTAAGATTCAGGGGAGGGTTAGTGAGATAGCAATTAGGGGAATTCCTAAGTGTGTGGGGCTTATAAATTGATCGAATAGGTTTAGTGCCATGGTCAGTTTCAAGTGTCTGATTTAAGGTTTTCGGTGCTTAGCATTGTGATATCATTTGTGAAGGTGTGGTTTAGGACTTTAGGGGGAATTACTGTTAGAAAAATTAGTCATGAGAATACAAGAATAGCAAATCATGGGGCGGGGTTTAATTGTGGCATATCACTAGAGGTGGTTGGGGGTCACCAATCTTTAGCTTAAAAGGCTAATGCTAATCCCAGTTTAGCTTCCTAGTGAGGCGTCTTCAAGTATTAAGGAGGATCAATTTTCAAAGTGTTCTAGAGGGACAGCTTCTACAACAATTGGTATAAAGCTGTGGTTGGCGCCACAGATTTCAGAACATTGTCCATAGAATACTCCGGGGTGGGAGGTAATGAAGGATGTTTGGTTTAATCGTCCTGGGACAGCATCTATTTTAATTCCTAGTGCTGGTACGGCTCAGGAGTGGAGGACATCTTCGGCTGATACTAGGACTCGAATGGGGGATTCTATTGGGATAACTATTCGATGGTCTGTTTCAAGTAGTCGAAATTGCCCAGGGGATAGGTCTTGTGTGGGGATTATATATGAATCAAAGGCTAAATTTTCATAATCGGTATATTCGTAGCTTCAATATCATTGGTGGCCCATAGCTTTTACGGTGAGATGTGGGTCATTGACTTCATCTATTAGGTAGAGGATTCGTAGGGATGGTAGGGCAATCAAGATAAGAATAACTGCTGGAAGGATTGTTCAAATAATTTCGATTTCTTGGGAATCTAAAATATACTTATTAGTGAGTTTAGTTGTTACTATTACAACAATAATATATAGGACTAGGGTGCTGATTAGGAAAACAATTATTAAGGCATGGTCATGGAAGTGCAGAAGTTCTTCTATTACAGGGGAGGCCGCGTCTTGGAATCCTAGTTGTGAGGGATGTGCCATTAAGCCATTGGGCTTAAGATACGTAGGAGTTTAACCTACAATTCTGTCTTGACAAGGCAGGGTAATGTTTTTACTAGTATCTTATAGAAGAAAGTGACAGAGGGGTTATGTGACTGGCTTGAAACTAGTTTATGGGGGTTCGAGTCCCTCCTTTCTCGTTAGTTGGTTTTTATTTGAACAAAGGTTGGCTCTTCAAATGTATGATAAGGTGGAGGACATCCATGTAGTCATTCTGCGTTTGTAGAGGTTAATTCAACAGAAAGGACTTCTCGTTTAGCAGTAAAGGCTTCTCATAGGATATATAGGAATATTACAACCGCCACTAGGGAAATTAAAGAGCCAATTGATGAAATAATGTTTCATAGTGAGTAGGCATCTGGATAGTCTGAGTATCGTCGTGGTATTCCGGCTAGGCCTAGGAAGTGCTGAGGGAAGAAAGTTAGGTTAACACCCAAGAATATGGTTCCAAAGTGAATTTTTGTTCATGTATCATGTATTGTATAGCCTGTAAAAAGGGGGAATCAGTGAACGAAAGCTCCCATAATAGCAAAGACAGCTCCTATGGATAGGACATAGTGGAAGTGAGCTACTACGTAGTATGTGTCATGTAGTACAATATCTAATGATGAATTGGCTAGGACAATTCCAGTTAATCCTCCGACTGTGAAGAGAAAGATAAAACCGAGTGCTCATAGTAGGGGAGTTTCTCATTTAATTGAGCCTCCGTGTAGAGTAGCAAGTCAGCTAAAAACTTTAACTCCGGTTGGGATTGCAATAATTATTGTTGCAGATGTAAAGTATGCTCGGGTATCTACGTCCATTCCTACTGTAAACATATGATGGGCTCATACGATAAAACCTAAGAGACCAATAGCCATTATAGCTCATACTATTCCTATATAGCCAAATGGTTCTTTTTTACCTGCATAGTAAGCTACGATATGTGAAATTATTCCGAATCCTGGTAAAATTAGAATATATACTTCTGGATGACCGAAGAATCAAAAAAGATGTTGATAGAGGATTGGGTCTCCTCCTCCTGCGGGGTCAAAGAAAGTAGTATTAAGGTTACGGTCTGTTAATAGTATAGTGATACCGGCAGCTAGAACTGGAAGGGAAAGAAGTAGGAGTACAGCAGTAATCAGGATGGCTCAAACAAATAGAGGTGTTTGATATTGTGAGATAGCTGGAGGTTTTATATTAATAATAGTTGTGATAAAGTTGATGGCTCCTAGAATTGATGATACTCCTGCTAGATGAAGAGAAAAGATAGTAAGGTCTACAGAAGCTCCTGCGTGTGCGAGGTTTCCAGCAAGAGGGGGATAAACAGTCCATCCTGTTCCTGCTCCCGCTTCAACTCCTGATGAGGCAAGGAGAAGTAGGAAGGATGGGGGGAGAAGTCAGAAGCTTATATTATTTATTCGGGGAAATGCTATGTCAGGGGCTCCAATTATTAAGGGAACGAGTCAATTTCCAAAACCTCCAATTATGATTGGTATCACTATAAAGAAAATTATTACAAAAGCATGAGCGGTAACAATAACATTGTAAATTTGGTCGTCACCTAGAAGGGCGCCAGGTTGAGCTAGCTCCGCCCGAATTAATAGGCTAAGAGCAGTTCCAACTATCCCGGCTCAGGCACCAAACACTAGGTAAAGGGTGCCAATGTCTTTATGGTTGGTTGAGAAAAATCAGCGTGTGATTGTCACAGGTAGGGTGGCCGAGAGTTAGGCGGTGGATTGTAGCTCCATGAACAAAGGTTTAAGTCCTTTTCCTATCACAGCTCTGTAGTGTATAACATATTGGATTGCAAATCCAAAGATGCAGTTTTAACGTCTGCCGGGGCTTTCCCCGCCTTTTGGCAAGGGGCGGGGGAAGTAGATGAATGCTCGTTGGTTTGAGCGCCTAGCTGTTAACTAGGAGTTTGTAGGATCGAGGCCTTCTCATCTAGTAAGGCTTTAGCTTAATGAAAGTGTCTGGGTTGCATTCAGAAGATGTGGGATAGAGTCCTGCAAGTCTTATTCAGAGATTAGGAGACTTTCACTCCTGCTTAAAGTTTTGAAGGCTTTTGGTCTATTATTATCCTAAATCTCTAGTTAAGTAGTGTTTGGGTTATAGGGGTTAGGGGTAGGAGTAGTAGGGTGAGAGTTATTAGAATGGTGAGGGGGATTGTGTTTTGTGTGTTAGATAGGCGTCAGGGGGTTAAAGAGTTGTTTGTGTTAGGAGAAATTGTAAGGGCTATGGCGTAGCATAGACGGAGGTAGAAGTAAAGGCTTAGGAGGGCGCTGAGTGCTATAATAGTTGCGGTTAGAGGAAGGTTTTGGATAGTGAGTTCTTGTAAAATTAATCATTTTGGTATGAATCCTGTTAGGGGAGGGAGACCTCCTAAGGATAATAGGGCAAGGGTGGCGGTAGTTGTGATGATTGGAGCTTTGGATCAGATTGTTGCTAGTGTATTGATTTTTGTGGTGGATAATAGTTTGAATGTTAGGAATGTTGCGGAGGTTATTACAATATATAGAAGTAGGGTTAGGATAGTTAGTTGGGGTTTGAATTGGACAATAATAATTATTCAGCCTAGGTGAGCAATGGATGAGTAGGCTAAGATTTTTCGTAGTTGGGTTTGGTTGAGGCCTGCTCAGCCGCCAATGAATGTTGATAGTAGGCCAAGGGTAATTAGTAGTTGGGGATGGATTATTTGGGCTGTTTGAATAATTAGTGCGAAGGGTGCTAGTTTTTGTCAGGTAGCTATAATTAGTCCTGTGGAAAGGTCTAGTCCTTGTATTACTGGGGGTATTCAAAAATGTATGGGGGCTAGTCCTACTTTTAGTGCTAGTGCTATGGTAATTAGTGTAATTGCGATGGGGTGATTTAGGTAATAGATGTTTCATTCTCCTGTGGTTCAAGCATTGATGGTGCTAGCAAATAGGATTGTGGCTGCAGCAGTGGCTTGGGCTAGGAAATATTTGGTGGTTGCTTCTACGGCTCGGGGGTGGTGGTGTTGGGCTATTAGGGGTAGGATTGCTAATGTATTGATTTCAAGGCCTATTCAGGCCAAGAGTCAATGGGAGCTCATGAATGTTAGGGTTGTGCCTAGGCCTAAGCTTGATAATAGGATTATTAGGATATAGGGGCTCATTGGTAAGAGAAGGGTTTTAACCTACATTTTCGGGGTATGGGCCCGAAAGCTTAATTTAGCTGATCTTACTAGAAAGTGGTGTAATGGAAGCACTTGGAGTTTTGATCTCCATAATGAGGGTTCGAGTCCCTTCTTTCTAAGGAGCTGGGAGGATTTTAGCCTCCGTGAATCACTCTATCAAAGTGGTCCTTGGGCATTCAGGCACAGTTCCTTTATAGTTGGGGTGGTAGGCCCGTGAATGCGATTGGTAGGGCAGCATGTCATAGAATTAGGGCAAGGGTTATTGGTAGGAAGTTTTTTCAAACTAGGTGTATGAGTTGATCATATCGGAAGCGGGGGTAGGAGGCACGTACTCATAAAAATAGGAGGGATAGTAGTGCGGCTTTTGTTATGATATTAATTGAGGCGATTTCAGGGGTAGTGGGGGTGTAGGTTGCACCTAGAAATAGGATGGTGGATAGTGTGTTTATAAGGAGAATATTGGCATATTCGGCTAGGAAAAATAGTGCGAAAGGACCTCCTGCATATTCTACATTAAATCCGGATACAAGTTCTGATTCTCCTTCTGTAAGGTCAAAGGGGGCTCGGTTTGTTTCGGCCAGGGTAGAGATATATCATATAGCGGCGAGGGGTCAGGCTGGAAGGAGTAGTCAGATTACTTCTTGGGTTGTGTTAAATATTTGTAGGGTGAAGCCTCCTGTAAAGATAATAATAGATAGTAAAATTAGGCCTAAGCTGACTTCATAGGAGATAGTTTGGGCGACTGCTCGGAGGGCTCCTATTAGGGCGTATTTTGAGTTGGAGGCCCATCCTGAGCCTAGGATAGAATAGACTGCTAGGCTTGAGAGGGCTAGAATAAATAGTATACCTAAATTTAAGTCAATAATGGGGTGGGGTAGGGGTATAGGTGCTCATAGTATTAGGGCGAGGGTAAGAGCTAGTATAGGGGTGGCGAGAAATAGAAATGGGGAGGAGGTAGAGGGACGTAGGGGTTCTTTAATGAATAGTTTGATACCATCTGCGATTGGTTGTAGAAGTCCATAGGGGCCTACTACGTTGGGGCCTTTACGTAGTTGTATGTATCCTAAGACTTTTCGTTCGAGTAGGGTTAGGAAGGCGACTGCCAATAGGACGGGAATAATGTAGGCTAAAGGATTAATTAGATGGGTAATTAATAGGGTTATCATAAATTAAGAGGAGGATTTGAACCTCCGGTTGAAAGGGCTTAGGCCTTTTGCAATTAACCGGGCTCTGCCATCTTAATAATCTTATCTTGACGGATGGGGTATGCCCTCCTTTTAGTTAATTGAGTTGTTGTCATTAAGTTGGGGTGGGGCGTATTGGTAATAGGGGCCCCCTTTTTCCGGTCCTTTCGTACTGGGAAAAGTGGCATTACAGATAGAAACTGACCTGGATTGCTCCGGTCTGAACTCAGATCACGTAGGACTTTAATCGTTGAACAAACGAACCCTTAATAGCGGCTGCACCATTAGGATGTCCTGATCCAACATCGAGGTCGTAAACCCCCTTGTCGATATGGACTCTAAAAGGGGATTGCGCTGTTATCCCTAGGGTAACTTGGTCCGTTGGTCGGCGGGTGGCCGGATCTTTATGGTCAGAGGTTCTGTGACTTAGAGATGTCTTTCTTGGTTCTGGAGGCGGGTCCAGTCCTCATGGGAGCTTTACTTTCTCCCGTGGTCGCCCCAACTAAAGACTAGGATCAGGTATTATTTGGTTTAACTTAGTAAGTTCTTGACATAATTGATCTGGAGTCTTAAGCTCCAAAGGGTCTTCTCGTCTTGTATTATTATGTCCGCTTCTGCACGGACAGATCAATTTCATTGACCTAAAAAGGGAGACAGTTAAGCCCTCGTTCTACCATTCATACAGGTCTTCATTTAAAAGACAAGTGATTGCGCTACCTTTGCACGGTCAAAATACCGCGGCCGTTTAACTTGTCACTGGGCAGGCGGGACCTCCTATACGTTGATTTTTGCGGGAGGCGATGTTTTTGGTAAACAGGCGAGGCTTGTGTTTGCCGAGTTCCTTCCTTTTTTTTTAGTCTTTCCTTGAGGAGTTGGGCCTTCCAGTGTGGGGGTAACGATTGGGTTATGTGGGGTTTGCTTGTCGTTTGGTGAGGTCATATTGCCCTCTTTGGTTGGGTTCGGTAATTGCTAGTGGGGGGTCCGATCTAGCATACACGTAGGCCGAGGAGAAGGGGTTTCCCTTCTTATTACTCATTTTAGCAGTATCTTTTCCATGGTAGCATGGAAGGGCCTAATATTATTGGGGGTTTTAGATTAAATATTTGGATAGTGGATTTTAGTCCGCAGGAGCTTTAACGCTTTCTGTTCAGATGGCTGCTTTTAGGCCCACTGAGGCGGGTATCTTATTTAATATAATCTTTAACCTCCTGATTGAGGTTGTGTCCTGTTTCAAAGGGGCTGTACCCCCTTTGACTAACTCTCACATGTTTCTTTAGCTCTTGTTTGGAGTAGTTGTGAGTTAAGGAGTGTGAGGCTGAACTTCTATCCATTTTTTAGGCAACCAGCTATAACTAAGTTCGGTAGGTCTGTCACCTCTACCCGGGGATCTTCCCACTCTTTTGCCACAGAGACGGGTTGGCCCTAATTGATAGGCTGTCCCGGGGTAGCTCACTTAGTTTCGGGGGTCTGAACTAAAGTACGCTTTGCTCAGGGGGGCTAGCTAAATCATGATGCAAAAGGTACGAGGGTTAATCTCTGCTTTGTTGTGCTTTTATGATTTATTTCATTTCTCTTTCAGCATTCCCTTGCGGTACTTTTATTATTGCTATGAAGGGCCTTTTCTGTCTCACGTACTTAGGCGGTAAAATGTTTTGGTTTGAGGTGGTGTGGTTTTGTTATATGTATTAATGTTGGTTTGGTAATTTAGGTGGTTAAGCTAGCTGTATAGCTCAGGATGATCCAATTTGCATGGATGTCTTCTCGGTGTAAGGGAGATGCTTGGCTGTCTCAGCCACATCCTGATTATTCCAAGTGCACCTTCCGGTACACTTACCATGTTACGACTTGCCTCCCCGTGGTGGGGCTTGTGTTATTAGGAATGTTGAGTTTATATGGGGTAGGGGAGAGTGACGGGCGGTGTGTGCGCGCCTCAGAGCCTAATTCAAAAAGACTCTCTATTTGTTTTTTACTACTAAATCCACCTTTGGGCACTAATTTCAGAGTGCCGTCCGTAATATTCTGTTGTAGAAAATGTAGCCCATTTCTTCCCACTTCGTACGCTACACCTCGACCTGACGTTTTTGGGTAAGCCCGTTTTGCTTACTGTTAGACCTTCACAGGGTAAGCTGACGACGGCGGTATATAGGCGGGGAAAACAAGAAGTGGTGAGGTTCAACGGGGGTTATCGGTTCTAGAACAGGCTCCTCTAGGTGGGTCTGAGGCACCGCCAAGTCCTTTGGGTTTTAAGCTGTGCTTGTAGTACCCTGGCGGATGTAAATGTAGGGGTGCATCTGGGTTTAAGGCTAAGCATAGTGGGGTATCTAATCCCAGTTTGTTTCTTAGCTTTCGTGGGGTCAGGGGCTTATGTGTTTAAAGCTACTTTCGTGTGGGGGCTTCGTACCTTCGGGGTGCGTATGACGGCTTAGAGGGTCTTTGGCTTTATTTTATATGTTCCTTAACCACCCTTTACGCCGTAGTTGTCAACTAGGGTCTTTCGTATAACCGCGGTGGCTGGCACGAATTTTACCGACCCTTTTAGCTTTGACTAAGTCAAGTTTACACTTATTGCTTAATGTTTATTACTGCTGAGTTCCCTTGGGGGTGTGGCGTAAGCAAGGCGTCTTGGGCTTATGATTAAGTGCCTGATGCCAGCTCCTCGTCCCCGGGCGGGGGATTGAGGGCATTCTCACAGGAGCGCGGATACTTGCATGTATAAATTGGGCTAAAGCTGACAATAAAGTCAGGACCAAACCTTTGTGCTTGTGGAACGTTTTTAGGGTTCATCTTAACATCTTCAGTGTTATGCTTTGGTTTAAGCTACACTAGCTACATTATATAATGCGAATTTGTAACACTATATATCAACACATATCTGAATTCGTTGATAATGCCAATCGAGCCTTACCTGGTTTAGGGGTTTAACAGGATAAATTAGGACTCGCTGGGCTTAGGGGGTAGGGGGGTTTACCGCGCGCGCGTGAAAATTGCAATAGATTGAAAGGAGGGGGAAAGACTTACAATATTATGTGGAGTTAATAATAATTTATGCACCTGAAGTAAATATATGTGATGCAATTCAGTTATGACTATAAAACATGCATGAAACTGCGGATAATATAATGTAATGTAAAATAAAGCACTATTGAATGTTTGTAAGAATAAACATGTAAAATTTCAACTATTGTCCGAGGTAATAACATATTCAGTGGGGTTTACAGATGAATGTGAGTATTAATTGTGTTTGCGTGGATTAAATATGGGGAGATTACAGTTATAGTTCTACCACATTACACTGGCTTTGTTAGAAGCACTAGACATGGACTACCTTGACAGAGGTTGGTAGGGTGCATGAAATATGTCAGATGAAAGTGACCCGGAAAAAAAAAAACCCCATGCCTTTTAGAGTGAACGCCTTGGCATGGGGGGTTTTTGCTAATGAGAAGTCCCACCATTAATCAGATGCCAGGATAATTCACAGTGGGGGGAGTGATTAATAATATGGCCCTGAAATAGGAACCAGATGCCAGTAATAGTTCAAGTAGTGTGACCCCCACAAGTTTTGCCCCTGACCCTATCAAGGACCGTGTATCTTAAGTTATCGAGTAATGGTGGTCTCTTGCTAACCCCTAATTAATTTTGAGGAAGTAGGTTATGTTAGGTGTTGGTTGTATAGTACTTTGTTCTATTTTAATATAGTTGGGATAAAGATAAGAATGTGATATGTACGACTTCTTGTAAATTTTAAAACAAATATGGTTGCAATAATTATATGGTGATATATAATGTAATGCATTAAACCATAATGTAATATTATGCATAATATGCACTAAACCATAGTGTTGAGTTATGCATATTATGTACTATACCATAGTGAATGAATGCAAGACGAGACATTCTTGATATCAGGAAATAGTTTAGTTTAGAATCCTGGCTTTGGGAGTCAGGGGTGGGAGTTAGAATCTTCCTTTTCTGGCACTAGGAGGGGATTTAACCCTCGATCTCCGGATTACAAGACCGGTGCTTTAGAGGCTAAGCTACTAGGGCAGTTGAGGTTAAGGGATTTGTTTTCTAATCAACTTGCTAGTGGGTTTAAGATTAAGAAAAGTGAGAAGTATAGGATGGAGGCGATTTGTCCAATAATGATGAATGGGTCTTCGACTGGCATGCCACCAATTCAGGTTAGGATAAATACGTCTGCTACGAGGATTCAGAATAGGAGTTGTGAGAGAGGACGGAAGGTGAGTCCTCGTTGTTTGGAGGTGTGTAATATTGGGACAATTATAAGTACTAGGATGGAGAATAGAAGTGCTAAGACTCCACCTAGTTTGTTGGGGATTGATCGTAGGATAGCGTATGCAAAGAGGAAGTATCATTCTGGTTTAATATGTGGAGGTGTTACAAGAGGGTTGGCGGGGGTAAAGTTTTCTGGGTCTCCGAGGAGATTGGGTGAGAAGAGAGCTAGGGATGTGAGGGTTGAGAGGAGAATAATAAAGCCTAGAATGTCTTTGTAAGAGAAGTAGGGGTGGAAGGGGATTTTGTCTGCGTCGGAGTTTAGGCCGATTGGGTTGTTGGAGCCTGTTTCATGTAAGAAAAGGGCGTGTAGGAGTGTAGCTGCGATAATTGCAAATGGGAGTAAGAAGTGAAATGCGAAGAATCGTGTTAAGGTGGCGTTGTCGACGGAAAAGCCACCTCAGATTCATTGTACTAGTGCATCTCCTATGTAGGGGACGGCTGATAGGAGGTTTGTGATTACTGTGGCTCCTCAAAATGATATTTGTCCTCATGGTAGGACATATCCGACGAATGCAGTTATTATTACGAGGAGGAGTAGCACTACTCCGATGTTTCAGGTTTCTTTATAGAGGTATGAGCCATAGTATAGTCCTCGTCCAATATGTAAATAGAGGCAGATGAAGAAGAATGAGGCTCCGTTGGCGTGCAGGTTACGGATGATTCATCCATAATTTACGTCTCGACAAATGTGGGCTACGGATGAAAAGGCAGTGGAGATATCTGAAGTGTAGTGTATAGCTAGAAATAGTCCTGTTATGATTTGTACTATAAGGCAGAGTAGTAGTAGGGAACCGAAGTTTCATCATGCAGAGATATTGGAGGGAGCAGGGAGGTCAATTAGAGCGTCATTAGCGATTTTAAGGAGGGGGTGGGTTTTTCGGGTGATCATGGTTCTTATAGTTGAATAACAACGATGGGTTTTCAAGTCATTAGTCCTGGTTAAAGTCCAGGTGAGAATTATGATGTATCTTCTTAATTTATTTTTGTTAAGCTTGGTGGTTGGGTTGGTTGGGGTTGCTTCTAATCCTGCACCTTATTTTGCTGCTTTGGGGTTGGCTATAGCAGCGGGGGTAGGATGTGGGGTTTTAGTAGGTTATGGTGGGTCATTAGTTGGTTTAATATTATTTTTAATTTATTTGGGTGGAATGTTGGTAGTGTTTGCGTATTCGGCGGCTTTGGCTGCTGAGCCTTTTCCTGAATCGTGGGGAACAGGGTCGGTTAAGACTTATGTTTTGGTATACTTAATTGGAGTAGGGGTTGCGGCGTGGTGGTTTTGAGGTGGTTATGGGGGCTGAGCTGTGGATGAGTTTAAAGAGTTTTTTATGGTGCGTTGTGATGTGGGTGGGGTTTCTTTAATGTATTCTGTTGGTGGGGGAATGTTAGTTGTGTGTGCTTGGGTGCTGTTGTTGTGTCTTTTTGTAGTGTTGGAACTTACACGGGGTTTGGGTCGGGGGGCACTTCGGGCTATTTAGATTGTGGCTAGCAGGGCAATAATTAGTATTGTTGAAATTAAATAGAGGGATAGGTAAATTTTGACGATGTTGGTGTTGATGTTATCAAATATAGAGGAGAGTAAGTGGTGGGTTGGGTGGAGTCCTTTAGGTCCTATTTCTAGTCATTGTCGGTCAAGGCTGGTAGCTTGTTTTCCTAGGGTAAGATTAAGTTTTGGGAGGAGGCGATGGATGATGGGTGGGAAGAATCCTAGTATGTTGGAGAAGTTATGTAGGACTATGGAGGGGGTAATCTTGATTTGTTTGGAGGCTGTTGTGGCTAGTGCTAGGGCAATAATTAGTCCTGTAATTGTTACTGCAAGTGCGGCTAGTTTAAGAGATAGGGGTATTGTTATAATAGGTGTTTTGGATGGGAGGAAGTATGAGGTAATGATTAGTCCTGCAATAATGCTTCCTCAGGCTAGGCGTTCAATTGATGCAGTAAGTGCGGGGTTATTTTCATTAATGGGGGAGAAGGAGGTAAATCGGGGAGATCCTATTGTTACGAAGAAAATTACTCGTAGACTGTAAATGGCTGTGAAGGAGGTGGCAATTAGTGTAAGGGCAAGGGCTCAGGCGTTTAGGTGAGAGGTGTTTAGGGCTTCAATAATTGCATCTTTTGAGAAAAAGCCTGCTAGGAAGGGCATGCCTGTAAGTGCGAGACTGCCAATAATTAAGCAGGAGGAGGTGAATGGTAGTAGTTTGTGTAGGCCCCCCATTTTTCGGATATCTTGTTCATCGTTGAGGCTGTGAATGATTGAGCCGGAGCATATGAATAATATAGCTTTAAAGAAGGCATGGGTGCAAATGTGTAGGAAGGCTAGGTGGGGTTGGTTGAGGCCAATGGTGACTATTATTAGGCCGAGTTGACTTGATGTTGAGAAAGCTACGATTTTTTTGATGTCATTTTGGGTTAGGGCACAGGCAGCGGTAAAGAGGGTTGTTAGGGCTCCAAGGCAGAGACAAATGGTTAGGATTAGTTGGTTGTTTTCTATTAATGGGTGTAGTCGAATAAGGAGGAAAATACCTGCGACCACTCTTGTGCTTGAGTGGAGTAGGGCTGAGACGGGAGTTGGACCTTCTATTGCTGAAGGAAGTCAAGGGTGAAGGCCAAATTGGGCGGATTTTCCAGTAGCAGCAAGGATGATGCCAAGTAGAGGGAGGGTTATGTCAAATTCTTTGGATAGTAGGAAGATTTGTGGAATTTCTCATGAGTTTAGGTTTATTGCGATTCAAGCAATAGCTAAGATGAGACCTACGTCTCCAACTCGGTTGTAGATAACTGCTTGGAGGGCTGCTGTGTTGGCATCAGCTCGGCCGTGTCATCATCCAATTAGGAGGAATGATATGATGCCTACTCCTTCTCAGCCAATGAATAGTTGAAATAGATTGTTAGCGGTTACTAGGATGATTATAGCTACTAGAAATAGGAGTAGGTATTTAAAAAATCGGTTTAGATATGGGTCGGAGTGTATATATCATGATGCAAACTCTAGGATCGATCATGTTACATATAGGGCAATAGGGGTGAAGATTAGGGAGTAGTGATCAAATTTGAAGCTAATATTAATATCAAAGTTTATAATATTTATTCAGTGTCAGGTAATAATGATGTTTTCTGTTCCCTGGTCTAGAAAAATAATTAGTGGGATAGTATTGATGAAGAATGCGGTAGATACTGCATTTTTGGCATATTTAAGGGCTCAGTTTTGGTTTGAAGGGGAGGAGGGGGTTAGTGTTGTTATTAGGGGTCAGATTAAAATTGTTAAGGTTAGGAGAAGAGTAGTGATTATAATAGTATTTACCATAGCTGCTACTTGGAGTTGCACCAAGAGTTTTTGGTTCCTAAGACCAATGGATGAACTA
>JAODIB010000007.1:37462507-37472623 GCA_027575605.1 Sciades troschelii | reverse complement strand
CTGTACCCTTTTGTTTTTGTTTGTATTTATACCCCTTTGTCTGTCTTGTCCTTTGCACAGTATTGTCTTCACTTCTCGTAAGCTTACGGAGCATTATTATATTGATTGTTTCTCTGTGTATGACCCTTTTTGCCTTCTGTTTTTTTCCCATTTTGTCTAGCCCTTGTGTTTTGATTGCCCGTCTCTCTTGATTTCTGGTTTTTCAACTATTGCCTGTTTACTGACTACGATCTGTCTAGCCCTTGTTACTGTTTTGGACTTCACGGTTTTGACCTGGCCTGGCTTTTGTACTCTGATTTTGGATGACCCTTCTCTCATTAAAACCCTGGATTCCTTTATAATCTGCGAGCATCTGGCTTGTCACATCTGCATCACAGACAGGGCATTTAGACTCCTTTTTTTATTTTACTTTCTTATGTTGGTCTATTGGACTTGCTTGAAATTAAAATTGTTTTTTCCAGCCCTGCGATGATCAGGCAACTTGTCCAGGGTGTACCCCGCCTCTCACCCATAGTCAGCTGGGATAGCTCCATCTTGCCTGCAACCCTGTACAGGATAAGGGGTTACAGATAATGAATGGATGGATGGATGATTTTTTCCCCAATTATTCTTAGAATTTGAGAAATATTTCTGCCATTTTCGAGATTTGTGCCTCAATATACAGTGTTCATTTTGAATTATTACAGACATTTCCTTTGACCTCATGGCTTGTTTTTTGCTCTGATATGCATGGTTTCCAAATCCACGCTAATCAAATAGATTTTAGCACAGCAAAATGTTGATCAAATTGTAAAAACTCTAGGAAAGTGTCCATGTCAAGGATAATCATTGGAAACAGGAAGCAATTGAGCTGCAAGATGTCTGAGTACTTGCATAAATGTGATCTTTCTTTTAAAAAAATAACAAACAGTTCGGAAAAGGTGTTCGTGCTTATTTCATTGTGTCAACCAAAAGAAAAGATTATTGATCAAACCACACATAATTAAAAATAAGAAAATGGAAACACAAAAATAAAACATTTTTTGCCTTTTGGATGCTGTTTATTTCATTTCATTAAATTATATTATATATTTGTAATCAAATAAGTCAGTTATCTCGGATAACTTTTAACCATTTTTCAACAAAGCCACGAATGTCTAAATCCTTGAGAGCTGGAATGGTTCCATCTTGTTCAATGGGCAGGTCAATAAAAAGAGGCAGATCTTGCGTTGACAGTGTCATCTGGAAGGATAAACCACATTAAAATGTTGAATATTTATTTACAAGTATTAAAACATGCAAAGACTTAATACACTGTGCATCTCACCGTTGGGATCCTCAAAAAAATGTTGAGAGACCTTTGAGTGGGTAGGGCCAGAATGAGTTTGATCTCTCTCTCATTATTATCAGCTCTCTCAGCATTAACACCAGCCAGAGGAACTACTTTAAAGATGTACTCCCTTGCCCTGTTGGTCGAAGAAGAAAGAGAAAAATATTACAGCAAAATTATTTTGATCACACTACAATACATTTGCTGCTCTGATCTTTTTTGACACAGTACCTCTTGACATAGGGGATAACAATAGCTACGATTCTTGGTTCCCTGTTCCAGCCAAACTTCAAACGAGCAGAAGGATGTCCATCATACACACCAGTTTCAGCCTTGACAGCTACAGAATATTCCTGACACTGCTCACCAATACCAAACCTGGCCTGAAAGAAGAGTCCTTGCTTAATGTAAACAATATAATATTCAATGTGAATAAATGGTTTGGAAAACATTTCTTTCTTGAGCAACTTACAGAGATTTTATGTTTGCTTGGAAGTACAGCATCAGCACAGATCTTCCATTTGATATTCTCAGAAATAGAGGCAAACACAAGCTGTACTCTTGAAGTTGACTTATCCAAGTAACCAGCGATCTGGTATCCCATCTTGCGGTCAGCTCTAACAATACGAGCAATGATGGCAAAAGAAGGTGGCATAGTATCTCCAAGTAGCTGAGTCTGAAATTGTAAAAATGGACCTTGAAATTTCTCATAGAAACACCACTTTCAGGGAATTAGTATGTCTCATAAGATGTCTATTGATTCATGTCACAATTGATATTCTACCTTTCTGTATAGGGCCTCAATGCTAGATGAGCTGTGAACATTTGACGTTCCCTGTGGTGTTAGGTACTAAAACATAGAAAGAGAATTATTATTTATTTCACAAAAAAGGATATAAAAACACTAATGACCACAAATGTATGAATTTAAAAAAAAAAAAACATTAACTTGGGATTCCTTGGGAATTACCTTTTCTTTATGGAACTTCAGGAACGGACGAGATATTTTTGGATTCTACAAAATAAATAAATAAATTAATTAATTAAAAAACAAAATTAACAAAAGCTCAACCCTGTAAATAACTGATTTTACCAAGGGAAAACACGACATATTTTGGAAATTAGCATTAATGGCATGGAAAAGGCAAGAAAAAAGTACCTGTGCATTTAAATGTAATTAAGGGTGAGCAGTGAACAGGGGAAAAACATAGTGGGAAAAGTTTTCTACGGTTATTATTATTATTATTATTCTTAATAATAATAATAATAATAAATGTAAACATTAAACTTGTATGCGATGAAGTTTTATTTGTGCTAAGTGTAGTGCATTATATAGTGAATTAAGTATCAGGCTCCTAATTCAGTCATATGCTAATGTTTTACCTTGGTCACATAAGCACTGGAAGAACTCATAGAGCTGCTGACACTCCTGCTGCTGCTCACACTACTATTGCTGTTCTCGCTGGCAGAGGAGCTGAGTGAGCTGGAACTTGCATTCCTCAGTCCATCTTCCAGAATTTTCCGCAGTTTCAACAGGATGGTACTTTCTTCTGTATTATCAATATCAACAAAACTAATTTCTTTGACAAGTTTCTCAGCTGCCTTCGGGCCAACTTGCATCTCAAGCTCCAGTCTTTCAAGTGGAGGACCATCACCTGAAGCACAAGCAACAATATTTCTTTCATAACTTAAAACTAATTTGAAATCAATTATAATCAAATCTTTTGACTTCTCTAATTACCTCTTGCCACTGAAATCCGAGCTGAGTGTCTTCCAACAATATAATACAGAGGATTCAACCCCATAAAGCCAGCATTCTGTGAGGAAACCTCAAGACATCCTTTGATTTGAGCATAAGGAACAACACCACACACGGACTTCTGAAATGAAGCAGGTATCATCCTCTGTGCAGCATCCGAGGGCACCGGAGGTGCCAGAGATACTGATCTCTCACTGGGGAGGTCCTCAATGTTTCTAGCCACAGCAACAATCTCAAAGCTGAGAAAACAACAGTCAATTAACTTTTTGTGTGTGTGTGTGTCAATTGTTTTTCCTTTAATAGGAATGCCGGTTTTTATATACAGGTCAAGATAATCAGTTGTCTTACTCTTACCTGGCATCAACAATATAATCAGGAACAGCAGCAGGCAGAACCTCCAACTTTACACTGCCCTTTGGAAGGTCAGCTCTTAAAGCCACTTTACCTGGCAAAACAGTTTGTAACTTTTCTCTGGCCACAACAGCAGCTTGAATGAATGCAGTGTTCACTCCAAACACACCAAATGTCTGGATGGCAACACTGAAAGCAAAACAAAACAAATAGGTTCATGTAATTCCATAAGCTCTGAAGGACATTCAATAATTCTGTTTATAAATGAGGGGCTTTTCAAACATATACCTTGGTCTGGCCTCAGCTCGCAACTGGAGATCTGTTTTCATCAACTGATCACGAGTGCAAGATTCTGGATTCTCAGGTAAAGGAGGGGTAATAGTTGCCTGAACTGAATGAAAGAAATATTTTTGTCAGACTGATGGCTAAATGTATATGCTTGACATTTGTTACAAATAATAAGAAAACTATACCATTGAGAGCTACAGCAGCAACAGCAGCACTGTATAAACCAAGCTCCATTGGCACACCAAGAGAACTAGGGAAAATGCGGCGCACCTCAGCTGCCAGCAGGGGCTTGGCGTACTTGAAGTCAATGCCTTTCTGCAATGACTTAATGGCTTGCTTCAGGAGTTCACAACGACGTGGTTCAGTAGTAATCTGTAAATTGCGCATGATATTAGATATTATTTTAACCACAATTATTTATTACAAGGGTATTCAAACTATAGCCTGTACATCAAGTCAAAGCGAAAACAAAAAATTTGTAAAATTTATGTGTAAATATTAGTAAGATAATATTCATTTGTATAAAATATTTGTACTCTCGAATGTGTGAATGTGTGACACACTTCAATCCTATAGAACAGTTTCCTGTTGCCTAATTAAGAGGAATTAATGAAAATACCTGTGAAACTTGTTCGATGACTTTATCCATTAATTTTTTGTCAATGTTGGCAAAAGCAATTTCCTGTCCAAGAACTTTAACAAAGATGGAGGCCAGCGGTTGATCTGATGGCAAAGACTTCCAGTCCATCAGCTTTGAGGACAAACAGAAGAAAGGTATACATGATAAATTTGGTATAGTTCAAATGACACAAGATTAACATAAAATTGAAACATGGATAAGCTTAGCTTACAGCCTTAAGGGTACTCTTTATTTTCGTGATGCGGTCAGAATTTTCCTCTATATGAGCAGTCTTCTGGAGGGCTTCCTGGAGTCCTTCAGTTCTCACACCAATCTGGTTGACATAAACTAATAAATGGCAGTGCCAGTGGTAGAAAAAAAGACAACATTCCATAATCATAATGAAGTCAACAACACCCTTGAAGAGGGCTATTTCTACCTCAAGAACATCAGCTGCAGCTCCAGCCAGGTAGGCTCGTGCTCTAGTTATGACAGCTCTGGGCAAGCTGGTGGTAGCGTCATTGATCAAGAAAGCGCTACCAGCTGCACCAACCATGAAAGGAGCTTGAAAGAGAAAAAAAACAAACAAACAATTGTAGTGGCAAAAAATTTTGTTCACTGAAGCATACAAATGTAATCTCTAAACATATGCATTGAAACATACAGATATAGACATCCCAGTGGATGGCTCTGCTAAAATAATAGCTCAGTCTGTCCAGTTTGGGGCTGAACATCCTAATGGCAACATTTGCTGCAGCAGCCCTGCAATTACAGTAAAAATTATTACTTGTGGCTTAGGTTTACACTTACTATATGAATGAATTGTACTAATAAAATGGAATACATTCTTACACATGCATATAATCAGGGGCCATGCTTCTGGTCAGAGACTTGATGTGAGAATAAGTGAAACTGACAACATGCATGTTGGGCTCCTTCTCCAAAGCGCCACCAACAGTGACCATAAGGGCTGCTGATGGCTTGGTCTCAAACAGCACAATACAGGCAACCATGCGCAGTTCAGGATGGAGTGCCTTGTCCATGAAAAGTTGCAACACCACTGGCTGAACCTGAAACAAACAAATAAGATGATTAAGATACTCAAACAGTCATCTCCAATAGATACCGTGTGTACACGTCATCCCATACTAACCAACTTTGGCTCCTTCTTAGCAATGTTCCTAAGAGCCAAGATGGCATCAATTTGGACCCTTATGGGAATGGTGGCAGCAGCACTTCCAAATCCAGGCAGAAGTTTCATGATGGTTTTAAGGCTGGCAGGGTGGCCGGCATTGCCCAAGACCTTAAGAGCCAGTGTGATTTCAGGAATCTCAGCTTTAGAAATAGCTGTAGCAGCCATCTCATGGATAGGCTGGTAATAAAAATTGAGAAACACAACGTTAATATTGTTTCTGAGCATAAGGGCAATACTTTCATAACTGTACTCTTAACTGATCTTAGATATTGTCTGAATCTTAGTAATGTTTTCCTGATCAGTGAGAGAATGTAGCAAACTACATTTGATATATAGTTTTTTTTTTTTTTAGATCAATACAGTAACATTGCTAAATTTGTTTATACAAATGTGCAGGAATGAACAGAAGCTGAACCTTAAGATGATCAGCAGGACATGCAGGAACTTCAGTACAGTATCTGGCAATCATGGAACCATAGCCAAGCATGATCAACTCACGCAGGCCTAGAGTACTCTTGATTTTGGGGTTTGAAGCTATATTCTGTTTGACAGAGGAAAAGGTTCGACTATTTGTGAATATTTATATAAGGTTTTGCTGGACTTGAAATATGTTACTTCGAAGATTTCCACTCACAGCAGTGAGTTGGATGGAATCTGGATTAGGAGAAGCCATGTGCAAAGCAACCAGAAGGGCTTGAGTGAGTTCAGGGACAGTAAGCTCATCAGCTTCAAACTTCTCCTTGATGAATCTCAGAGTGACTGGTGTACCCACAACAGGAAGTGCATCCAAAATCCACCGTCTACCACAATAAATATTCCAGAAATCATATCAACTGGGCTTAAATTCCATCATAATATTCATTAAAAACTATTCATATTCATAATATGTATGTTACTTCACCTGTAAAGAGGCTTGTTCTTGTTCTGAGCCCAGATGGTTTGAATACTGTCCAAGGGAGCTACACGCATGAGTTGGATAAGCTGGACAAACTTCAGAGGTGCATCCTCATGAACCCTATCGACATTATTTGCAACCAGATGCTGCAAAACCTTTACAATCTGCAAGTGAATAAAAAAAGTGCTTGATTGTGAAATCAGTCACTGTTCTTTTATGGGTTGATATGATTGTTCTCCAAAGTAATCCAGAAAATGAAAGAATGAATTAAAAGAATCTAAAAAGCATACTTGGGACTGTGCATTATTGATCTTCAGAAGTTGAATTGGGGTTTGAAGAATCTCAGTAGAAAATTCATACGGCAGGGATCCACGGACCAGGTATTCACCTGAAGTGGATTTAATTTGGGAATTCTGCACTTCCAGTAAAGTCAGTATTTGTCTGAAATAAAAAAAAACCCTCACTATCATGCAAATATCTAAATGAAATATTTAAAAAATATATACAAATTAAAAAAAGAAATATATCCTGTAAATAATGCAGCATGACATGATATAAATATTAGATGATCATACTTGACTTTCATTTCAGCTGCTCCAGTTAATGTATTTAAGAGTGAGAACTGATGGACCTCTTCAACTTTAGCCTCAGAAATCAAAGAACCTGTATCACTGTGTTTCATGGTATAGTGGAATGTTGCAGTCCCAGTCAGACTCTTAAGCCTCTGTGGTGAGGAAATAATTCAATAATTGAGTGTGATTCTTATTTTAGAAAATTCATTCACAAAGATAGAACTCACTGACAGCTTCTGAAATTACCTGTTGGCACTCAACACAGGTTTCAGTGTAAGCTAAACCGATATCCTTTATGACTCTCTCATGGCAGTTGGTCAGGTCTTTGGACTTTCTCACAGTCACTTGATGGGTCTTTATATCCTCACTGATCATGTAGTGCGTCTTGCAGACTCCCTGAGTTCCAGCCTTGGAGAATGAAATAACTTTAGGTAAGATGTCAGGTCAGAACAGAATTTTAAGACCACTGGTAATAAATATCATTCATGTTTTGACTCTTACCTCATGCAGCTCGTATACATTCTGTGTGTTCTTGAGGTTGAGCTGAAGGATGTTGAGGATACCTCTGTGCAGGTTCAAGACAGTAGCAGAGACTCCAGCAGGGGCAAATATCTTACCAACAACACCATTAGCATACTCAAACTTGATGGGAGTCACCAGCTGAGCATTTAGTGCTGAGGTGAGCTTTGTAGCAGGAACAAAATTATCCTGGGGCCAGATGCCAGCGTACTCAAAGAGTTGTGGATCCAAGAGCTGTGGATTTAAAAAATGTAAATTTGTGACATTTATTTCATGTTACAGACTAACCATGGACAGAACCAGTCAACAGTTTGGACACACTTACTCATTACTATGAATCAGTAAGTATGTACAAAGTTTTGACTGGGAGTGTAATGTCTTCACTGTTGACACCATCCATGCAATAATGAATACATTTACCTTCAGGAGGAAGGTATTCTGGGCTGCAGCACTGATGAGAACTTTGCTGCTGACTTTTACACCAGCCTTACCCAGACCCTCCTGAGGCAGACCGGCCAAGAGCCAACCCTCATACTTGTACTGATAGGTCTTACCGGCAGCAAACTCTGGAACTGATGACATATTTAAATATCATTTTCTCTCATACAACATTGTATAGTGCTACAATGTGTTATAACTATCATAATGAATTCTTAAAAAAAATCTTTACTTACCAAGATTAACCTGATGACTCGCTAAATAAAAAGGGAAAAATGTTATACTACATCGTCATATTATGTAATACTTGATCTTATTGGTTAGTGCGTGGTTTTAATTCCTTACGAGGATATAAACCAATGTAAAACCTAATAACCAAATTCAAATCATGACTTACCCACAAGGGCCAGAGTCAAGGCAAGCACAACAGCTCTCATGCCTGGGGAGTTGTGATGAATCCACAGAGAGATGGACTTTTTATTGTAGATTTTTTGCTGACAACAGTCACTTCACAGTGGATTATTAACTCTACCCTAAACATTTTTTTTTTAAATTAACATATGACTCAATCTATTTGGGCAACTCTACAATCATTTTATGGCAGGTTAACCTGCTCTCCTCTCATGTTTGGACAGAGCAGGTTAACCTGCTCTCCTATCATGTTTGGACAGAGCCAGTGTCCATATGCAAGTTTTGGTAGTCTTTTAAAAGACTCATTAATTTTTAATCAATAAATTTTTAACATACCATGTATTGAGTGTGTTGAGTTTTATTTCAAACTAATACAAACACATTAATTACTCAATTAAGTAAATTAATTTGGTTACTTAATTCAACCACCTTATCATTTTCACATTTTATTAATTTTTTGTGTACATTTGTGGAATACTTGTAATATTGTGGTCAAATGCACACAATGACTGCTCTTTGCCATAAAGTAGTTGAATTCCTTCAAACTTTCCACTGGCTTCTTGGTAGCCTCTCTGACCAGTTTCCTCCTCCCTCTGCCATCCAGTTTGGAGAGACAGCCTGATCTATGGAGGGCCCTAGGAGTACGAAACATTTTCCACTTCTTAATCATGGACATCACTGTGTTCCTCAGGATTAATAAAGCCTTTGAAAATCTTTTTGTGTCTAAATTTTGACTTGTGCTTGTCCACAACTTTATCCCTGAGATCTTTTCAGAGTGCTTTGCCACCCATATTAGATTGTTTCAGTTCCACTACCCAGCACTGGAATGCTCTAGGCATAGCAGTATTTATACTTATTAATCAAAATGGTTATAACTGATCACAGGTGGAAACCAATTACCTTCGTGTGCAATAGAAAAGGTGATTAGTTACATGTGATTGAGTTGTTGGAGAGGGGGTGATCTTTTATCATTCTCAGTGATTTTTGTTGGGTTTCCCCCCCGAACTGTTGCTATGATATCTTTCTCCTGGATGTTATATGTTGCCCTGAATGAATAACCCATGAAGAATTCTTTTTTGTGTGTGTTTTCAATTCAGGTTGTACAGTATAGCAACAAAATATGAATGTTTTGAAGTGGGTGATTCTCTTCTACACACACTATATATATAATGCATGGACAGAACTGTGATTTGAGGACAGGCAGATCTTTGGCCAGCATTCAGGGGCCTGGCCATGCTTTGACATTGTCATAGTAACTCTTGAGAGTTGGCAAAATTTCCAGGTCAGCGTGAGAACTTCAGAATAGTGACGGGAAGTTTGAATCTTTTTACTGACTCCTCCCCTAATCTTTAAATCTTGTTCAGTAAAATGAACAAATCTTTTTTTCCAACCATTTGTTCATTTCATTCACTAGAACTCATGTAGCGCTGCAGCCACCCTATATGTTTCTCAAACACTAAGAGAAACATAGTTTGCTTTACTTGGTGAAGTATACCACAAAAGTTCTCCTTCTTCTGTTAAGCTCTGAAGCAACCTTTTGGCCCACAGCCTATTGAGTTATGTGTTGAGTTGAAATGACTGATTACTTCAATTGCCTACAAATGAGAGCACTGCACCGATCAATAAAAATATTATTCTCATCATTGCTTGATAGCTGGGTGGCACGGTGGTGTAGTGGTTAGTGCTGTCGCCTCACAGCAAGAAGATCCGGGTTCGAGCCCCGTGGCCAGCGAGGGCCTTTCTGTGTGGAGTTTGCATGT
>JAODIB010000007.1:36394944-36406684 GCA_027575605.1 Sciades troschelii | reverse complement strand
GTGATGACCTGGCGACTTGTCCAGGGTGTACCCCGCCTTTCGCCCGTAGTCAGCTGGGATAGACTCCAGCTTGCCTGTGACCCTGTAGAACAGGATAAAGCAGCTATAAATAATGAGATGAGATGTCATCTGAAGAGCCTGAAAGTTCTGCCAGGTTTGGGATCCCTGAAGAACATTGCTTTTGCATTTCCTTTGTATATAGATAAAAGTGCCTGTATTTGCTTTTGAGGTGACTTTTCCTACCATCTGTTGCTCATTAATGAGAGCATTTATAATGAATCTTTAAGATGTTTTTGTTGATGTGTGTACAAATACACTACCCACTTATTGTCAACTAACAGGGATGGTACCACATGTGTAGCTCATCCAAGCATTAAGATTTGGTCTTGCCAAATGTTGGTTATCTGAGTGTGAAGGTTTTGGCTGCTTGTTTCTGGCTCTGATGCTGCTTGTCAGATGCATCCAGATGTGTACCAAGTACATGCACTTTTCCCTAGCTGAGCATCACAGCAATCTGTGAGTTCAGTTACTTGGCAACAAGTTACTTGGAGGTTGAGATACCAAGCTCTCATGTGAGTTGTTAATGGAGTGAGCTTCATGACCTGAGGAGAAGGAATTCAACCACAGTACATTATAACATGGCCAGGCCATCTGTGTCTTTGACCCATCTGTATCTCAGGGAAGCTGTAGCTGACCGCTTGGTCTTAACAAACATAGAAAACAACATGTGAATGGGAAACATGACAGGAGACTTCTCCAAACCTGTCAACCTTTACACGTTTTCAGTCGGAGCTCCACATTTTAACGTCTGCTATATGTTATCACTCAAAAATACACCAAGAGTGCAATCTTTTCCTCAATACAAACAGCAGAGAAGCCAATTCAAATCTGGATTGATTGGTAGTTGCGTAAGTGTATTGAACTCCATGCACTGGTGTCCCATCCAGTGTGCAATCCTGCCTTGCCCCCCAGTATTCCCAGAATAGACTCCAGATCCACCGTGGACCTGACCAAGTGTTTAATAATGAATGAGTGAATTAAATAAACACAACACATATTTTTGTCGGGTATCTCATTTAACAGTGTACAGTGCTGGAGACTAAATGTCACACTTCTAAGGAGTGGGCAGAAACACAGTTCCTGCTCTGTTATTGGAGAGAGTGAGACACTCATTCTGTGTGCTTATTGATTTTGCATGAGTACTACTGAATTGAAAGGCAATATTCCACTCTCTGTAGTATGTTTGGCATTTTGATTCCAATCATCTTCTCATGTTTTCACTGTCATACAGTCCCTGCTCTCTCGCAATGCTGAAATTCATGACAGGATGCTGATGTCAGATGGGACTACCCATTGTAAGCTAAAGGGTTATGTTTTCCAACAAAATAGCATCAGTAAGTATGAATTCACGTCTTTTTCTGTAGCTTGAAGCTCTTCAGCAACAAAAGTCAGTGTATGAGTGTTACCTATGGCTTGCTAATACATTACATTAATGACATTTAGCAGATGCGCTTATCCAGAGCAGTGTACAATGTACCCAGGGCAACAACTGGGGATTAGGTGCCTTGCCCAAGGGCATTTCAGCCATTCCTGCTGGCCCAGGGAATTGAACCAGCAACCTTTTGGTCCGAAAGCTGCTTCTCAAACCATTAAGCCATGGCTTCCTAGCATGGTACCCATTCACGTTCAGGAAAACTATTGAATGATATTGATATGCATGGCCTTTTGTGGTTTAAAGATCCTGTATCATTTTCAAATATTTTTGTATTATTCCTGAGTGTCTGTGAAAGACAACCCTTTTTACTTTTACAATTTTCACTGGGAGCGGCACGGTGGTGTAGTGGTTAGCGCTGTCACCTCACAGCAAGAAGGTCCGGGTTTGAGCCCTGTGGCTGGTGAGGGCCTTTTTGTGCGGAGTTTGCATGTTCTCCCCATGTCTGCGTGAGTTTCCTCCGGGTGCTCCAGTTTCCCCCACAGCCCAAAGACATGCAGGTTAGGTTAACTGGTGACTCTAAATTGACCGTAGGCGTGAGCGTGAATGGTTGTCTGTGTCTATGTGTCAGCCATGTGATGACCTTGCGACGTGTTCCTGGGATGCCCGTGACCCCCCCCTTTGTTGGACCATACATTTTTTCAATACCCGCATAAGAATATTAGAAAAGCGCCTGCTGTAATTTTTCTAACATTTTTTTGAAACTAGATTGTCACCTCATCCTCATTAGGGTTTCTATAGCCTTGTATGGACTTCCTGTGGTTTGGTTGCGAAAACCCAGTTTGTCAGAGTGTGTGCAGGAGAGGCGGCTGTAAGTGCAGAAGTGTTAAATAATACACAGTGCGATATGAGCATAAAGTGCATGAAACGCACACAATAGGCAAACAGTCCGAAACAGCAGGCAAAGTCATAACTGAGGAAACAGGCAGGAGCTCAATCAAGGCGCGGACAGAATATCAGAGGCAAAACTACACAAGATCAAGGGACAAGAAACAGGAGTGGAAAAACCAGGAGGTCAACAAGAACAGGAAACAAGGCTCAGTAAGGCACACTAGACGCGGCATAATACTTTGCATCATCCTTGCATGGGTGCAGTCCTTCAATAGCCCAAACATAGTTCATTGATTAAAGACAGGTGTTCTTTGTTAATGGCGCGCATGCCGGAGCTCGTTAGGTGCACACGTAGCCCGAGGCGCGCCTTCAGGTGCATGGGCCAAGGCGCGCAGGACTGACACAGTTCTGCGCAAGCGCAATACAATCGCACTAGAAAGCATGGTCAAGCTGCCAGTGTAACTGTAGTCTTTTTAGTTGCGAATTATGAGTATTTCCTCTTGTGTTAATAATTCACCATGTCAAAACAAGTGAAACTTTCCTCCTTCTTTTGACGTGAAGAGAGGTAAGCAATTTATTATATATTTTTTTCCATCAAAGTTTCATTTTGGGGCTTCAAAGCTAAGTTTTAGTGCTGTTTCTAGAACGCATCATCAAGAAAACATGGAAGAAACAGCAATAATGGAAGAGCCGGTTTCTAAGCTACCTAAAATTAGCAATGGTGATTATTTTTTGTTACATAATGTACTCAGGCTGCCAGTCAGTGTGTGACCCCCCCCTTGAAAAATCCTAGCTATGCCCCTGATAATTAATACTTAGGTGATGGGGAGCAATGCAGAGCGTTGATGGGAGTTGTAGTGCAGGGTGTGTAGTGCAGTTAATGAACATGCAGGTGACAGAAAACGGGCAGAGGACGTGACAGTGCTAAAATACAGTAATGGGAATACAGCAACTTTTGACTGGCAGGAATAAATGATTTTTGTACTGAAAACAGCTCAATCATCATATCTTAATCAGTATAGGGTAAATATCTCAGGGTGGATTTTAGGGGTCAAATTTATAGCGATTGAAATAGACATGGTTTCTGAGAACTATATTTGTCTCACTATTAATCAAATTGGTTTATCCATTAGTAAGACAACAGTTTTCATTGGAACATTACATCATGCCTCTTTTCAAGTGTTCAATCTGTGCATGCATGGTAATTATCAGCCTAGTTACCAACTAATGCCTTTCAGTGACTATTACTGCCTCATAATAAATTATCAATACAAAAACTCAATGCTGAACCAAACCTCTGATATTACTTTATACAGTAATATGAAGATTGAAATGATTTTTAAACATACCGTGTGGAGTAAAGGTACTGGTCCAATTTTTAGCAGTGCTATTTTATTGGTCACATTCATCTCAGTTCGGATTCGTCTCAAATCTTCAGGACTTCCATACTGTACATCCACCAATTCTGCCTTAGAAGAGAAAACAGATAAAAAATATATTCAGATATTCAGTAATCAATACGAAAAATGCAAAAAAAAACAAAAAACAGCAGTGACTTCTAAGTTTATTTTGACCTGTATTTCATTGCAGACAGTATGAACCTAAGATATTTCATATTTTTTCTGGTCAACTTCATTTCATTTGTTAATATACAACCAATCCTGCATTTTAGGCCTACAATACATTCCAAAATCATTTGGGATGGGGGCAATTTAGAGCTGGTAATGAGGTAAAACAATGAAAGAATGATATGATTTCAAATTGGTGATTTTAACCATGATTTGGTCCAAAATCTGTATCCAGGAAAGGCCAAGCTTTTGAGGAGCACAGATGGGTTGAGGATCTCCAGTTTGTCAACAAATGTGTGAGAAAATAATTGAAAAGTTTAAAAACAATCATCCTCAAAGAAAGATACTTGTGTCACAGGCCGAAGGCTGAAGGTGCAGGCTAGGATCCAATCAGCAAATGTTACATGCGCAGGAGTGAAAATAGAATATTGTCTTAAATGTGTCTTAAGTAACGCACAAAAGCAAAAGGGCTGCAGCAAACTGAAATCTCAAAAAAGTAATAATGAAAACAGGAGTCAGTTGAAAAACAGAAAGCATGAAAATAATCCTGAGTAAGCACAGTGTGCAAAGTTAAACAAACAGTCTATAGAGTCCAGAGCATAAATCCAAAGCAGGAAGTAAGAACTTGTAATCCAGGAACAGTAGGCAAAGTAGCAATCCAAACAGTAGGCAAAGTCATCATCCAAAATGGGTGGCAAAGTCGTAATTCAAAAACAGAGTCCAATATAAAAAACATCAATCACATATGGAGTAAAAAAACAGGTGAAACTTGATGTAGTGGCAAAGATAATTCCACATTGAGAAATTCTCCAAGGGTTGTTAGTATAGAGCCAAAGATAAGCAGATCGGAGACCGGTGTACTGGCCGTAGTGCAGAGAAGACTTGGGGGGGTGGAATGGACGGACATGGAGTGGAACACATGAAATATGATGGTGAAAATATGGAGAAAACATGGAATAAAACACAAAACCCAGATAAGGACCTAGAGGTTCTGGGTTGGATCGTGATAGTGACACCCCCACCCCCCCATGGATGCATCCCAGCATCCCAGATAGGGCTTCCGGGTTCTTATGGTGGAAGTCCCTGATGAGCAAAGGGTCCAGGATGAAGTGTGCTGGTACTCAACACTGCACCTCCAGGCCATTCTGAAACTGTCTTGACTTTGTCCAGATCCATTTGGACAAAAAAAAAAATCATCATCAAGAAGTACAAACACAAATTGGTTGACGGAATTCCATAAGACATTGATAACCAGTGCTTAGAAGATGGACGGCACATTAGTTAGCCTGAATGGTAAGACAAAATACTTGTAGTGTCCCATAGGTGTATTGAAGCCATCTTCCACTTGTCCCCCTCTCTTACATGAATCAGGTGGTAGGCTTTGTGGAGGTCCACCTAAAAGAAAATTGAGTCCCCTGCAGCAGCTTAAAGGCCATGGACACGAGAAGTAATGGGTAACAGTTATTGATGGTGGTCTCGTTTAGACTTCAATAGTCAGTATGGAGCCTGAGAGACTTGTCTTTCTTCTCCACAAAAAAAAACAACCAAAAAAAAAACCCTGCTTAAGCAGGACACGATGAAGGGTGGATGATGCCAGCCACTAGAGACTCAGCTATATACTTGTCCATGGCTTCTTTCTCAGGAGAAGAGAATTAATGTGACCTTTAGGAGGTGTGGCTCCAGGGAGCAGTTCAATAGCACAATCATAAGACTGACAAGGAAGAAGAGAGGTGGCCTGAGCCTTATTGAACACATGACAAAGGTCAAGGCACTCCGGAGGAATGTTAGAAAAGGTTGATTACAGGACTGGTGACTTGAGAGACCAGAGAAGTCTGAGCTGAAGACAAGCATGTGACCAGGCGGTGAGGACTCGAGGAGAGGGCAGTTCCTTAACCCCAGTTGATATGGGAATTGTGTAATAACAACCAAGGGAGGCCAAGAACGATAGGTTCATGAGAGTTATCCATGGTGGACAAAAAGATAAATTCCACATGGTTCTTCACAGTACCTTCACAGTAACCAGCCTGGTGACATGGGAGATGAGACTGAGTTTGGTGCCGTTAAGTGCTCTGGTGACTAGGGGGCAGCCCAACTCCCACAAGCTGACCCCCAGCTCCTTAGCCAAAGAAGTTTTAATGAAGCTTTGGTCTTCCCCAGAGTCAATGAGTGCCTTAACTGGGTGAATCTTATCCTGGAAAATGGGTTTTACAGGAAGCACAGACCTCTTGACAGGGGAAGAATGTATTGATACACCCACCCATATCCCTACTGCCACTGGTGGGCAGGGTATTTTAATGGACAAGGAGAAATTAAGTGTCCAGACCTTCCACAGTAATAGCAGGACCTGGTCTCATGGTGGCGCCTTCTTTCCTCTGGAGTCACCTGGGTTCTGCATAATTGCATGGGCTCAGATTCAGCAGAAGTGACAGCCTCAGACAGAGGGATGACAGCCATATGCTCAAACCTAAAGCTTCTTCTCAGATTATCTTGGCATAAACGGGTGTCCACCCGACCTGCAAGGTCCACCACACCATCCAGACTCTCTGACAGGTTATGAGGAATGATCTCATCCAAAATAGAGCTATTTTGCCTTGAAAAAATGTGTCGTACAATACACTGGCATTCCAGTACACTGCCACAGACAGAGTGCAAAATTCAAGTGCAGGAACAGCTGGTGAGCTAACAGGTGCAGGTGCCAGTTGGCTGGAGATAGAAGCTTGAAGTCTCTCCATCTGAGAAGAGTCTCCACAGTACCTCTGTGATAGAGGTCATGCCCCGGTGGACTGCCGCGATCTCATTCTGATGGTATCAAAAAATTGAGCCTTGTTTAGTCAATGCTGCTCAAAGTGCATCTAGGTCTGCTGGGTCCATTATTTGGCAGAATTATTCTGTCACAAACTGAAGGCCATAGGTGCAGGCTAGGACTCAATAAGCAGAAAACTATGTGTGTAGGAGTGTAAATAGAAAATAGTCTTTAATGTGTCTTAAACAATGCACAAAAGAAGAAGTGCTGCAGCAAGCCAAAATCTCAAAAATGAAAAAGGGGACAGAACAACACAGAAAGTGTGAAAAAAATAATCCTTAGCAAGCATAGCATGCAAAGTTAATAAACAGTCTACAGAGTCCAGAGCATTATCCAAAGTGAGAAGAGATAGCTTGTAATCCAGGAACAATACGCAAAGTAGTAATCCAAACAGTAGGCAAAGTCATAATCCAAAAACAGAGTCCATTTTTTTAAAAAGGGGAAAAAAAGAAAAACATTTGTTGCAAAAACACAGGTGAAACCTTGCATAGTGGTGGTGATAATTCTGTATCGAGAAATTCTGCAAGTGGTGTTAATATAGAACCATAGATGAGCAGATCAGAGACAAGTGTGCTGGCTGTAGCACAGAGAAGACTCTGGGGAAAAACATGGAGTGGAATACATGGAGTATGATGGCAAAAATACAGAGAAGACATGGAGTGAAACCCAAATCCCAGATCAGGACATAGAGGTTCCAGGCTAGATCATGACAACTGGAGGAATTTCAGTGCATAAAGGGTAAGTACACAAGTCTAAGCTAGACACCTGTGATCCCCAATCCCTCAGACAGCACAGCATCAAGAACCATCATTCGTTTATAGGTGATATAATCACATAGGCTCTGTATTACTTTGACAAACCTTTGTTGAGCACGACAATACAGTTACATCCACAAATGCCAGTAACCCTGTAAAATTTCACTGCACAAAAAGAAGCCTTATACAAGGGTAAGTCAAAAAGTTCTAAGACAGATGTTATAATTTCAAAAGGTGTCTGATTTTAATAACTAAAATGAGTCCAGTCATGTCTCTCAGGCATCTCGAACAGCTTTGACAAGTTTTATCATGTATCTTTGTCAAGCGTTAAGCTGTGTTACGTTTTATTTGATCAGGTTTTTCAACCCTCAAAAATGAATAATTTTGAAATCTGAGCAAACAAAATTTTTAACTAAACTTGAAAGGAAATCTGTTAAAATTATTGAAGCTTTGCAACAGATTTATGGGGACTCTTCACCATCTCGAGCTATTGTTTATGCTTGCATTAAGCGATTTAAGGAGGGTAGGGAAGAGCTCCAAGACGACCCCAGGGAAGGAAGGCCTTCCACTGCAAAAAAATGAACAAAGAGTTGAGCTCATGTGGAATCTGGTGGAAGAAGATCGCCGAATCACAGTCAATGCAATTGCCAATGAAGTTGGAATCTCGCATGGTTCAACTTTTTTCAATTCTGACAGAAGATCTTGGTCCGAGTAAGCTTTCAGCTCATTGAGTCCTGAAAGCATTGCACGAGGATCAACTGGCTCAAAGATCTGACCATTCTTTAGCACTTTTGACCAGAATTGAAGCAAATGAAACCAATTTTTTTTAAATGGTGCGTCACTGGAGATGAAGCATGGATTTACCAATATGATCCAGAAAGCAAAATTCAATCAAAACAATGGCTACCAAGAGGAACAGCTGGGCCTGTGAAGTTCAAAGCAAAGAGGTCAGTTCAAAAGGTTATGGCAACAGTTTTCTGGAATTCAGAAGGAATAATCCAAATTGATTTTTTCAAAGGACAGAGAACAGTAACTGCTAGCTATTATGAAAGAGTTTTGCGAAAGCTGAAGACTGCATTGGCCCAAAAAAACGCAGAGGAAAGTTGCACTGCCAAATCCTTTTCCATCATGATAACGCACCAGCACACTCAGCAAAGACTGTTAGGGCTATCTTATGTGAATTTCGATGTGAAATTCTTCCACACCCTCCTTACAGCCCTGATCTAGCTCCATCTGATTTTTTTTTTCTTTTCCCAAAACTGAAAGAACATTTGAAAGGAACTTAATTTCAGTCCTTAGATGAGGCAAAGAAGCAGGTTGTGACCTGGTGTGAAAGACATCCCCCAGAATTCTACAAAGAAGGAATTCTCTGATGGAAACATCACTTGCAGAAGTGTTTAGACTTAAATGGAGGATATGTAGAGAAATAGCTTTTGTTATTTTCATAAATAAAGATTTTTTTTCATTTGCCTGATAACTTTTTGACTTATCCTCATATATATATATGCATGTATGTATGTGTGTGTGTGTGTGTGTGTGTATGAAGCATGTAATATTAGCAGTAAAAGTTGGTCCATGTGCACTAGCTCTTCTTGGCTCAGGACTTTTCTGGGTCTGTCTTTAATCCTGGAGCTGTGAGAGCTGTGGTGTGGCTTTACTGTGCTGGGAAACACACACAGGCAGGTGGTGAAAAGACTTGGCAGTGTTCGAGCTGTCTTGGCTCTTTTTTAATAGAAAGCCGACGCGATTGCCTTCAAAGCCACTCTGCGTTTCCTCGGTCGGCTCTTGAGCTGATCTATCTACAAAAGGCTTGTCTACGAAATGGGACTTCCATCTTCTAGATGAATGGAGTCTTCTGCGAGACCTGCTGCAGCTGTGAGTGCTCCAAAAACGGTTCAGCTTGGCCTGCTGATGTGTTTTTTTTTTTAATCTTCTCCTCAATATATTTTCCTCCAGAAACGTAGCAACACACACAGGAATGCTGTTAAAACAAGTGCGATACACCAGTTGCCTGTGATTCAGAAGAGTCTGGGAAGAAAAAAAAAAGAAGCTTTTTCTTTATTCCTCCTCCTGACTGTGGGTGGGGGTGCTGGACACACATCACCATGAGAGATGGGGTCTTCTATTTATAGACATCTGCTTTGTCGTAATAACTTATTAATCACGCTGAGCCACGGCGTCGCTATTTCTAATTTCCTCTTCAAGCCAAGAACAGTCAAGTTTTTCATATGTGTGGTGATGGTGGTGGAGGTTTTAGCACAAAGATCTGTTTAGTCACAGAGATCCTAGCTGCTGCTATTTAGATGAAATAATAGAGATTTCCCAAGTGATTTGTAACGGGTTTTCCCTTCTACAGCCCCGGGGGGCACCATGCTTGCACAGCTGGTGGAGGATTTCTATCCAAAACATCCTGTTTCTCTAGAAACTTCACTTTTACGACATCTACAATAACTACTTAATTCCGGACCAGACCCCCCTTCTTCCCTTAAATTAGTTGCACTCAGAAGTCACGTAATTGATTGATTTGATTATGGTTGACCTGTCTGCAAAGGAAATGTCATATGATGTTAATATTAACACATGTGTTCACAGAAGGCCTTGGAGTTTGTTGGAGATATCGAAACAAAGAGCAGTAGAAAGAACATAAGTGTGATGGGGGGAATTCCAGGTTGTGGAAAAGGATCAATCCGGGTTTGGTTATAAAAATGACATATGATATTAAATGGGTCAGCCATGGCCTGAAGGTTAAAGAAGCAGACTTGGTGCCAAAAGGTCATAGGTTTGGTTCCCTGGACCAGCAGGAAAACATGTGTGTGTGAGGGGTGAATGAACTTTCCCCTCCCTTTACATCCATAGCTGAAGTGCCCTTAAGCAAGACACCGAACCCACAACTGCCGACTATTCGGGCTATGTGTGTGTGCACCTCCTCAGATGATTATAAATGCAAAGAATCCTAATTTCTCCTCGGGGGTGAAATAGAATATACAAAAAAAAAAAAAATCTGGCACAATCATGATTCTGCCTAGAGGAGGTCGTGCACTAATTTTCAGTAACCCGTAAAGGAAAGAATCCATCGGCGATACAACCAAGAGACTAATGGTAACGTGCTACGCAATGCTCCCACCACCATGCTTCACTGTCGGAATGGTGTGATGAGTAGGGTTAGATTTCTGCCCAATGTACCACATTGTACTAAGGCCAAGTATCACTCAAATACTTCCAAAGTATTGTTATAATCACAGTCCTAAAGTTTTGTTTATCATGTGAATTTTTATAGTTTAATTATTTGCTAAAACTTATTTTAATTAAATAAATTGTGCTATGTGTGTGTGTGTTGTGTCAGACTCCTGGATGCTGGAGTGAAGACTCATCAGAGGGAGAGCTGAGGAACACGCACCAGCGCTCGGCGACCTGGGGCTGCGCCGAACAGCTTAAAGAGGTAACAGGTGTATACACACACACACACACACACACACAGGCGAAAAACAAGCATGCCTATGAGTCTTCAAGTGTTGCTCTGTGGTCATTGTCTCCACTGCGACTCGGGGAGCTATTGCGGTCACAAAAGTGCTGAGTTAGCACTTTAGCGCCTTGAAATAATCAGATTAACAACGGAGGCATGAGAGAGGGGAGGTCAGATCTAAAAACCCTTTACCCAGCGCCACACAGGCTTGCGACACTGCAGTGTATAACTTCCGCTGTGGCTTTTATGCTTCCTGCTCCGCTAGCGCTGTGTTAGGAGCAGCGTTAGCCACATCAGTGGCAGTTTCATCTGGGCTTCTCCACCCTCATCTGTGTATAGTTAGATAAGCCATTCTGCTTGTGTACCAAGCCACTTCCTGTTTGAGCTTTGGCCATGCACTTTTCCTCCAAAACCCCCGAATGAATAAACCCAGTATGCACTAAAGAGCTGCAGCAGTGGTGTGTGTGTGTGTAATTATCTATTAAAAAGTATTTGCGTAATAAATATTTGTGTTTCATAATTGTCTGTCTGTACATTGTGTTTGTGTATATTGTGTGTGCAGTGACAAATTTGTGTGCATATGAATATGTGCACTCTTTGACCTATTTGAATATGTATATATCTGTTTGTACCGTGCGTATGTATCTCCTGTGTGTGTGTGCACACTTTGACCAATTTAAATGTATATATCTGTTTGTACAGCGTATACGTGTTTGTGTGTGAAATGTATTTGTATATGCATATACATTTATGCAAGTGTGTGTGTGTGTGTGTGTACATTTATTCAAAGGCATGCGTATATATTTGAATGTGTTTCTGTTCTGTGTG
>JAODIB010000007.1:32080459-32095088 GCA_027575605.1 Sciades troschelii | reverse complement strand
TGACCTCAACCCCACTGAACACCTTTGGGATGAACTGGAACACTGACTGCACCCCAGACCTCCTCACCCAAAATATCATTTGGCTGAATGAGCACAAATCCCCACAGTCACATTCCAAAATTTAGTGGAAAACCTTCCCAGAAGAGAGGAGATTATTATAACAGCAAAGGAAAATCTGGAATGGGATTTTCATCAAGCTCTTTTGGGTGTGATGGTCAAGTGTCCACAAACATTGACCCACATCGTGTACTTCGTGTACTTATTTTCAATATGCTCATACTTTCAACACTTAGCATTATTCATCTTTATTCTTCTACATCTGTGAACTGTAATGATTTATAATCCAATTATCCAGAGTCTCAAGGTTTCTTCCTCATGTTGCCTTTGGATTGCTTATTAGGGATCCAAATCCACATCCAGATTTCTAAAAAAAAAAAAAAAAACCTGCTTTGGGACAATGTATGTTGCTCAAACTGTTATACAAAAGAAATAATAATTCTTCCTGATCACATCATCATCTTAATGTCATCACAGTTGCTGTCACTGTAGTGCATATAGTTGGGAACACATAAAGCACCAATGTACTGTAGCTACAGCACAACATCTAACAATCTCACTCATGTCCTCTGTGAAATGAGTGTTGACACATTTCAAGGTCCTGAAATACCTGGCCATCAAAAACACTCTTTAATATCCTGTCTTCTGAGAAGTCACGAAATCACATACAGCACAACCAGATACAGCTGCCTACTCTGGAAATCCCAGCATTCCTTCTCTGCTTTGTTTAAGGCATGATCTCAGTTAGATTAGGCAACCATTCAGGAATTGGATGCTCCAGTGACCACCTCTGACATTATAATGTAAGGAAAAGTACAGATTAAGTTAGTCAGAAAGTATGAGGTGGACCATCTGGAATATATAGAAGAAAAGGTCCAGTAGTCCATACACTTTTATGGGAATGGAAGAGAAGAATTCTGGAACAGACAATAAAATCAACTTTCTCTTTTTCCTTTGCTTTTTTTTTTGGATGTATCTAATGGCACTGATTGTGTTCTAGGTTTATGAGGACCAGACATCTTGAGCATGTGGCAGCCATTTCTCTCTGCGGTGAGCTGGAATTCGGTCATTTCTGCGGGAGGAAGGCAAAACAACACTGCTTTCCAATAAGCACTTGGAAAGAGTGAGAAGGAGAGGGAAGGGTAGAAGAAGAGAACTTATTATATCAAACACATTTCATTTAACTCGTGAGCAGTACATGTACAGCTGCAGTTTGGCACCTGTTGATCTTCAGCATGGGCTATGAAGCAAAGTACATAATATCACTTTTTGTCTGTTTTAAAGATTTATTCCTAGGATAAAATTCCTGATAATCTTGGTGTCTTGGCAGTCCCTGAAGACACTTACAATGTCTTGAGTAATCTGCATACCTGGCCAAGGCTTACAATAGTGGACTGTACTCAAACAGCTGGATGGGGTTAGACAAGACATCTGGCTGAAATCCATAAGAAGCTTTTTTTTTTTTAAATATGAACAGGAACAAAATTTAAAGACCCTAGTCAAGAGACCCAAATTCACCTTGGATCATGGTGTGTCTGAGGATGAAACACTGTCTACCACACTTCCCCCACAATCTTCTTTCCTTGAGTTCCCTCTTTCCATCATCACCATAGAAACACCTTGATCCATGATGACCTCTGAAACACTTACGGTTCCTTTACAGAGCTTAACGGACACACTGTTCCAGCCTTTCTAAGAAAATGGTTACTGGGCTAATCTTCATGGTGTTATGTGGGATGAAAAACAAATCTTCCTTGTTACAGTTCATAGTTGTGCAGTGCCTGGTAAGCAAAGTCTGGCCCATCTCTTATGAAGTTGTATTATGCTTATTTGAACTTAGAAGAGGTTTAGGTGATGTAATTGAAAAAAAAAATATATATATGTAGTGTTCTTTAGACACAGTAGTGGCCCATGTTATGTATTGCTGACTTGCGCTGTTAGGACCTTATTCTGCAAATGGTCAGCCATATATCTATTGAATTCTGTCTCAGATGTAAGTCACTTTGGATTTAAAAAATGTCTGCCAATCGAATTAATGTAAATTTAGACATCTAACAGGTGAGAAATAAAACCATACAAGGTCACATCCTCACAAGAGTAAATACATTTCAGGGATTTATGTAAAAATGTATGTACCTTTGCAGGGTTTGCAGGACACGATGCCCAGGAAGCCCAGCAGACTGACCTCGTTGATGGGGAGGCTGGTGTTGGACCAGGCCGTGTCCAAACGGCCTCCAGCACAGCACTCCTCCTTGCTCACACCACGCATAAGCACCATGTCACAGCGCTGCTCTTGGCCCTGCTGCAGCCAGCACATGCCCGCTGTATGCACACGCAAGGAGACAGAGAGAGACATTTATCCTGTCACTTCATGCTTCTATGCACTGCTCATTTTCGACTCTGCAGTTAATTTACCATTGCCAACATTACGATAAAACACAGTCCACAGAACTGGTCTGAATGAGTGGAAAATTTTGCACACCCTTATGCAAAATGTAAGACAGATGTTCCTTCATTATCACAAATAACAAAATGGTCAAATCATCTGTGTTGTATTAATAGAGAAAACAAGATGCTATCAGTTCAAGCGTTTGCATTTCCCATTCGGAATGTGATATAAATATTCTCGATTAACCTGTCTGCCCCTAAAAGTTTGCCTTCATAAACATTTTGGGGTATCCTATGAGCAGCATTTGGATCCTTTCACTTCTAATAATACCTCCTGACATATCTGTTATAACTGCGTGGTTGCTTGGCCAGTTTTTGCCCATTCTTTCTGAGAATAACTCTGCCTTCTTCAAATCAGGTCTGGAGAGCTGGATGGTTTTGGTAAACATTTTTTCAAACTATTTTCTATTGAGTTTGCCAAATATTTCAGAGAGTTGTTCTCTTCAAATGTGTGTCAATAACTTGTAAAACAGATGCAAGAATCAGAAAGGATGCAAAATATTGTACCAAACTGAAGTCAGGCCCTTCAAATGATGCATTTGGGTTCATAATGAGTTATGAAATATTTTGCCATTTAGAAAACTGCATGTGAAGCCTACTTGTTCAGAAGTAAGGTTTCTTATACAATGAGGTTGATTACAGTGCTTATAGTATATTGCCTCACAAGTACACTTCAAATACCACCTGATAATCCTTATACAACCTTATAAAAACCATGGCATTTATGAACATTTATTGGTGGGCTATGCTTCAGAGTCATCTTATGAAAAGAACAAAATGAACCATCCTTCAGGGCACAAATAAACACAATAAAAGTCAAAACAATACTTTTAGAGTTCAGTATTTTTTGGTGATAAATGTAAAAATGAGAAAACACCTAACAGGGTTGTTCTCCTTGCACCTGACAGGTGGGTCTATCTCTCAGAACAGTATATTGTTTTCAGTACACTGTGTTCTCCATTGCTTATATAAATCATCACTGGATGAATGGAAGGTAAATGACTTGATTTCACTTACATTATCCCTAACAAAAATATTCCTGACCATAAAAACTGAAGTCTCCTAAACTTACCGTTGGCTTGGTGCTTTGCAAGAGTCCCACACAGCGAGATGAGCACCACACAGTGGACCGCTGAAAACAAACTCATGGTGATGAGAAGTTACCTCAAACACTTCACACACACACAGATGTTTCGAGCAATGAGACTCCCTCTCAAATATTTACACAGATAAAGGGGGGTCTGGCCGAAGCGCTGCCCCCGTTTACGTGAATGGTTTGGGCTGGGAGTGAGAGACTGACGGTGGCCCGCCTCCATATAAATACTTTAGCTTTGAGTGAGTGAGTGAGTGAGTGAGTGAGAGAGAGAGAGAGACAGGCAGGACGGGCGATGGTTGTTGGGGTTTTTTTTGTTTTGTTTTTTTAAACCTCACTGTTCATGTAACTTCTCGGATATGAGGCAGAAAACTCCCACGCACTGAATCTCATTCACGCCGAAGTTAATGAAAACAGCATGTTAGATGATACAAGCAGTTTCGAAAATATAACGCAGAAAAACCGGCAGGAGTGGAGTCTAAAGCGAGCCTACTTGGTCTGAATTCCACAACTCCCACGGTGTAAACATTCACCTCAGCTGCTGAAACCGGATAAAAGTGCAGCCCAGCCAAGAAACTCACTCTCATATGATTTAAATTAACGTAGGCTCCATCCTCATCCAATAAACTTTTAAATAAGTGTCTGGCGAAACAGCTCACAGCTCTCCTGACAGCTTTTTGTATGTTTGTGAGAACACTTTGTGGTTACAGTGAAGGAGTGTAGTTCACCTTCAAACAGAATTAGGGATTATATAATATTATATATGGGAGTTTCATCAACTAAGAGCACTTTTGACGTCATTTCCACCACACTCTTATCTTTTCTTGTTTTTGAGACAGTGTCATTTTTATATTATTCCTTTTAATTGATTGTTATTGCTTTTGAGTGGACCCCAGGAAAACTAGCAACCATTTTATGGAAGCTAATGGGGAGCCAAATAAGTAAGTAAGTAAGTAAGTAAGAATAAATTTTCCACCACAGGGCAGTGTAATGGAAATGACATTTCTACAGTATTTTGTGGAAAAACTGCAAGGTAGTTTGACATATTAGCTATGATTTGATAGCTAGCATATAATGCATGCAAAATACACTTATTTAACTCAAAAACAATCTCTCTTCTTACAAACTTTCATGAAAGTACAGTATGTTTGGAAATGACATACAATAAAAACATTATCCGCTTAAGCAATACTTTGATTTTTCTTCAATAGTTGTACATGAAAATGTACATCTGCTCCATATCAGACATGTGCTCTGTTGTCACTGTCCATTTCCATAGCAACCACCTAAACAATCTCCCATGCAGACTCTTTAACGGGAAATTACATTGCTGTAATGGAAATGACAGTGATACTGTGTGCCAGCTATATTCTGTGTAAAAATAATGTTGGCAACTGTCTCACATTAAATACTTTTTTTTTTTATTACTTGACTTTTACTTTGTTTATGTACAACAAAAGTTTCCAGATAAATCATACTTTTTAAGCTTTATTTTCATGCTTGGATTTTAGAAGTCTGGATGTGGGACAAGAGAAAAACAGTGATACTGAAGCCTACAAAGATGTTGAAAAGTAGGGAAAAATCATAATGGACAGTGTTTTGGTCTTATTGTTAATTTATCAAACAGATAAAATTGTCCAAAATTATATGTATTTTTAAAAATAAGACCAAAGGGCATGAAAGTGCTTGTAGTCTAAGAACCATCCATATACAGTCTGTGATCTATACAGTATAGGTTTGCTCACTTGTTGGCTGTCATTAACTTTTATTTGGTTGCCTCAGGTTGCTGTGTCTGGGTGTCATTATATCGCCCCTTTCCTGTGGTCACCAGCAATTTGCTTCCTAAACTTCTTCACACCGCATCCCTGTCCTTTGAAAATATGCAGCAGATGCTCCCAGCTCTTTACAAGTCAGAGCCCACACAGACATCCCCAAAGTGACTATTTGGAAGTTTAATGTTCACTATATCCCTCTGTGTTTCCTCTCATTTCTCTCTGTTTATGTTGAATGAATTAGGAGTTCATGCATCATGTTGATCTAATCAGCATTGCATGCATGTGGGTTTTCGTCTTGCATATATAGAATAAACATATATTTATGGTTATGTATGTATGTAGGTATGTATGTCTTTATTATAATTATGGTGCTGGTACGAATAATGATCTAATGTATTTTTCTGTGACTTTGTTTAAGTTTATTTCCTTTAATTTTTTTATGTACAGATATCAGAGGATGTCATTTAATTCAGCGATAAAACACACACACACACACAACTCTAATAAACAGATACTCGAAGGACTTGACCCGACTAGACTTCTGTGTTCTCACTGACACACCCACTGGAATCCACCCAGCTACCACCTATCCTCTCTTTGAGTGACTGTGGTTCTTTCTACAGTATAATGTCACTTTGAAGGATGCCTTTGGTTCCAAGCATCAAAAACCAAGAGATGCTACCCTGGAATCTTATAATCACACTGCAGTGATTTGTGAGAAATATTAATTTATTTGTTCATTCAGCCACACTGATGACTTTATACTTACAATTCAAAGTCACAGGAACACTGGGTACAAGGCAGTAGCATTCCCTCCTCACAGCCCCAGGGTCTCCTGAACTCGGGTTACTGTCGGTATGAAGTGTCACATGTCCTCACTGTGTTTGAATATGATTCATCCAGGTCTTTGGGGAATGGATGTCTGCATAGTGTAACACGAGGGTCTGGGGTTAATTCTCCTGTCCAGTGTTCACCGGGATGGGTTTCAAATTTGTTGTGACCCTGATCAGGATGGAGTGGTTGCTGAAGAGGAATGAATGAATAGATGAAAAGTAACATACTTTAAACTGTTTCCCTCACTTGTTTTTTGGCTCCTGATTCCACTGTTCAGTTGAAGGACCAAATAGTTCTAATTTACTAAATATAAAATGTCAGAAACTGAATATTTAGAATTGAAGTAAGGCTTGATGACTAAACCATCACTGAATATACATAAATGAAGTAATATGGTAACTGGTGTTTCTTGTTTTTTTCTGCTTTGACAGAATTTTCTAAACTATAACATGCACTAGTGTTTAGAGCATATCATTGTTAGGTAGGTCTATATGATTTCAGCCTGCCCTCATAATCTAGGAAGGCAATCCCTCCCTCTGGGTCCTTTTTAAAAATGCAATTATAATTGTAGCACAATAATTATATAGATGGAAGAGATGCCCAATCAGGTCTTAGAATTATCAGTAAACACTCAATATAACACAATGACTTTTTTTTTTTTCAAAAATAATTAGATTAATTTTAGGTAACAAAATGTCACTAATAGCGCTGAAGATTTAAGTTCAGAGCAGCCTCCAAATGTGTCTGCTATGGACTACAATTCCCAAGCACCACAGCACCCCTCCCCTCCAAAATACTAGGGCACACCTGTTTCCCATTTCCCAGTAATCAGCTCCCCTATTGAAGCACTGCAAACACAAACACACCTTGTGAAGTATCGCTCAGTGTTTCCCACCTGACCATACCAAGCCATTATTCCTTGTTCCTGTATTCCTGTGACTTTGACCTCATTTCTGTTTATTTCCAACCTTGACCTTCGCCTAGTCTCTGATAAACTGTACATCGACTGACCCTGACCTTGTCTTTCATTGCACGATTTGAATTTGGCTGCCAGTTTGCGATGCACCCACTCTCCCCTGTGCCTGCTTCCATAAGTGCCTGCACCCTGTCAGGATACTTCACCATAATGGATGCAGCAGAGGAGGCAAAGCAAACTGCTCTTAATGTGCAGGGACAACTGTTGGGAGCGGATGTTAAGTGAATTGAACAAATGAATGTCACAACTAACAGCTGCTGTCTCGCAGGCCCTCCTGACACACCCAGTGTCCTCCACGAATACTGCCACGATGGTTCCTTGGCCCGAAAAATTCTCCTGAGAGGTATTGGAATGCAAGGTCTTCCTCCGGTGTTCGCTGTATTTCACGACCCTCACGGGTGGTACGGAAGAACAAAAGATCGCACAGTTCATTAGTCTTCTCTCTGGCAAAGCAATAAAGTGGGCCAGCACTGTATGGGAGCGCAGTGGTGAGCACACAATTTCCTATGATCATTTTGTTGAATTATTGAAACAAGTGTTTGATCATCAGCCTGAGGACATGGAAGTTGGAGAGAGGCTACTCACAATCTGTCAGGGAGAGAGGAGAGTGGCTGAGTATGCCCTGGAGTTCCGCTCACTAGCGGCAGGTAGCAGGTGGAATGAACCAGCACTTAAGGTGACCTTCTGCCAGGGCTTAAGCCCTGATATCCTCACTGAACTGGCATGTCATGATGAACAACTCTCACTAGACTCCCTAATTGATCTGGCCATCAGACTAGACCATCTACTCCACAACCGACCCTCCTTACAGCACTCACCCATCCTTCCACAACCTCCACAAATCCCCACGCCGATGGAAATCTCTAATCATCGCATGTCCCGATCAGAGAGGGACAGGAGGCATCATGAGGGGTTATGTTTCTATTGTGGAGAACATGACCATCTTCTAACACAATGTCCAGTTCGACCACCCAATCCCAGAAAACAAGGCCACTTTCGTAACGACTCCAGTTTCAGCACCCCGGTGAGTCACAAAATCACTTCAATACAACACTTTCTTAAATTTCATGTATTACTAAAACTCCCAGACTTGACCCACATTCTTTCTACCCTCATAGACTCAGGGGCAGAGGGCAATTTCATTGACCTCATGGTTGTCCAGAGGCTCAACCTGCCCACAGAAAAGCTCCAATGACCAGTAAGCCTGAAGGCCATAGATGGTGGACCAATTGGGGAGGGGCTCATCACCACTCACACTGCAGCTATAGAAATTTAGGTTGGGGCCCTTAATATCAAATTCATCTCCTTGTTCATCACCTGTACCGCTTATCAAGCCATAGTTCTGGACTTACCTTGGCTATAACTACATGATCCCCTTATTTCTTGGCAGCACCGTGAAATTTTACAATGGTCACCCTCATGTTTTTATGAATGTCTGCAACTCCCACAGATCACCCTGGCTTCAACTTTTGTGGAGAGCCCCTCACTGGGGGTGTTGAGCATGTTCGCACCTGTTATCATGAGCTCAAGGAAGTGTTCAGTAAAGGTAAAGTCAGTGGTTTACCTCCTCATTGACCACATGATTGTGCTATTAATCTCCTCCTGGGCATGACCCCTCCATGTAACTGTATCTACCCGCTATCCATTGCAGAGCAAAATGCAATGGAGGAATATGTCCAGGAAGCACTATAACAGGGATATATCCATCCATCCACATCCCCAGCATCAGCCAGCTGCTTTTTTGTGGAGAAGAAAGGAAGGGGTCTATGCCCATTAATTGATTACAGAGAGCTAAACCAAATCACAGTTAAGGATCCCTACCCACTTCTGCTTGTGCCTTCCACTTTAGAACAGCTCAGAAGAGCTTGCATATTCACTAACCTGGACCTTAGGAGTGCTTAAAATCTGGTGAGAATTTGTGAGGAGGATGAGTGGAAGACTGCCTTCAGTACCACCTCAGGGCACTTTGAGCATTGTATGATGCCATATGGACTTTCTTGTGCTCCCAGTGTCTTCCAGTGTCTGATAAATGATGTCCTCAGGGACATGTTAGGATGCTATGTCATTGCCTACATTGATGATATTTTGCTCTACTCCCCGGATGAAGCTACTCAGCACAAATATGTCACATCAGTGCTAACCCAACTCCTAGAAAACCAACTTTATGTGAAAGCAAAAAAGTGCAAATTCCACGTAACTCAAATTTCATTCCTTGGGTACATCTTCAGTGCTGAAGGTGTGAGCATGGACACAATAAAATTTCTGCAGTCACCACCTAGCCCACATCCTCTACAATCAAAGAACTACAACATTTCCTAGGATTCGCTAATTTTCATCATACTTCATCAGAGGGTTTAGTACCATCACCTCTCTTCTCACATCTCTGCTAAAGAAGGGACCCAGACACCTCCAGTGGAACCAGGTCATGGAGGAGGCTTTCAAACAGCTCAAGGCAGCCTTCACATCAGCACCTATCCTCCGACACCCCAATCCCTTCACCATGGAAGTAGACACATCAGAGACTGGAGTGAGAGGGGTATTGTCTCAGTGCTTTGGGGACCAGCCCAAACTACACCCCATAGCCTTCCTCTCTAAGAAACTTTTCACCAGCAGAACAGAATTATGATATTGGATACCAGGAAATTCTTGCGATAAAGCTGGCCCTTGAAGAATGGAGACATTGGCTAGAGGGTGCTGCACCCCCCTTTACAATCCTTACAGATCACAAAAACCTTGAATACCTGAAGACAGTTAAATGGCTAAACCCTCATCAAGCTAGGTTGGCACTCTATTTCATGTGGTTCCAATTCTCCATTTTCTACTGTCCTGGTTTCAAGGACAGTAAAGCCAATGCCCTCTTCAGAATTCACATAATCTCGAACACCAACCAAGAACCTACTCCTATCTTGCAGCCCAACTGCTTTGTCAATGCCAGCATGTGGGAAATTGATAAAGCAATAGTTCAGGCCCAGCCACATGACCCTCCAGACACCTGCCCTCCAGGCCTTATGTATGTCCCAACTCAGTTCTGAGGCCAGCTCATCACCTGGGCCCATTCATCCCCTGCCACTGGACATCCAAGTAGTCAGCGCACTCCTTTGAATTAAGTATTTGTGAGAAAATATGATATCTGAAATCAAGAAGTTTGTATCCTCCTGCTCCACCTGCACCCAAGCTAAGGTACCCCGGCTCCACCTGTGGGTAAGCTCATCCACTGGTCATGCCTGGTCTCATCTGGCCATAGATTTCATCACAGACCTACCAAAATCACAAAACAATACTGTTATCATGGTGACAATGGACCAGTTTTCCAAGGCGTTAAAGCTCATCCCCATGCCCGGCTTACCCACAGCATTTGAAACAGTAGAGCTCCTCTTTTCCCATGTCTTCTGGTACTACAGCATCCCAGAGGACATTGTGAGTGACTGGGGCCCTTAGTTTACATCCAGAGTTTGGACTAAATTCATGGATAATTAGGGGTTTCAGTGAGTCTGCCCTTGGGATATCACCCACAATCCAATGGCCAAGTGGAATGTGCTAATCAGGAGATCGGGTGTTTTTTGAGGGTGTTCTGCATGGAGAACCAGAAAGACTGGTTGCAATTCCTCCTTTGGGCTGAGTATGCACAAAACTCAATAAAGCACTCAGCCACCCAGCTCACGCTGTTCCAATGCATCCTTGGATATCAATCACCACTGTTCCTGTGGGACAACTCAGCCTCTCAAATCCTAGCCATTGACTCCTGGTTCCGAAGGAGTTAAAAAGTGTGGGAAGGGGTTCACCAATGACTGGAACAGGTAGCCAGAAGGTATAAATGCTATGCAGACAAGCACAGAGGGGACACGCCCGTATACTCACCAGGTGACAGGATCTGGGTATTCACCAGAGACTTGCAAAACCCCAATCCATGCTGTAAGCTCCAGGCCCAATACATTGGGCCCTTTAAGGTACTCCGCAGAATCAACAAAGTGTCCTACAGACCACGCTTGTAGTACTTGAGTCCAGGACTCTGACTCGAGTCCGACTCATGCCCTAATTTTAAGGAGTCGTGAATTGAGTTGGACTTGAGCACTAATGACTCAGACTTGGACTCGGAGTCATGCATTAACTGCATTCGGACTTGTAAAAAAGTCAAGTGGCAGCTCTGAATAGCCCGGAGGTGTGACTATATCTTAGTTGAGATAGCTCATCGGTACAGAAAATGAATAAATATACGTATACAATTCAGGGCACTTATTTAATTACCTTTTATGTCTCGTGCTCTAGATCAACATGTTAAAAGACGCTAGAAAACCATGAAATCAACTCTGACATTTCCTTCTGCACTTACCAGGAAAAGGTTGCCTCATGGAAAAGGTTGGCATAAACCGGCCAACTGAGTAGTGGTGAGTAGTGTTACATTTAAACTTTGGGATGAATACAGTGGAGGAGTTTTTGGAAGCTCCATCGGAGAGGTTGTTAGCGATATTGACAAAGGATCAGCTGCTTAGTGCAGCGGATCATTACCAACTGGAACTAATTATTCCTAAGTCTTCTAAAAAAGTCCAGTTGTTTGACTTCATTCGTAGCAGTTTAAAAGAAAGGCAGATGCTGCCGGGGGGCACTCCAATTGAGACTAGTCATCCGGCAACATAATTTTTAGACACGTCCTCGATTTCCAGCATGCAGTCTCTTAAACCTAGCCAGCTGACGTTTGAACTGAGCTGTTGAAAATACAGCTGGAACAAAAGAAATTAGAAGCGCAGGAAAGAGAATTCCAAATGCAGCTTGAACAAAATAAATTGGAAGCATAATAAAGAGAAAAAGATTGTGTATTGGAGATAGAAAAGCTTAAACATAATGAGCTGTTGGAGTTGGAAAAGCTTAAACACCAAGAGCTGGAAAGGGAAATTCAGCGTACGAGGCTTAATCTGATTGCAGAGGGTAAAATATCCGTTAGTGACAGTGGTGGAGGTTTATCCCAGCAGTCGGGATTGTCTGGTATGATTAAGTTTCTTCCCAAATTTAATGAACGTGATCCAGACGTGTTTTTCTCTTTGTTTGAAAACGTTGCTTCCGATAGAAATTGGAGTGACGAGGATAAAACTCTGCTTCTACAAACTGTGTTAGTTGGTAAAGCTCAGGAGGCCTTTGTTGCGTTGCCTCCAACTGAGAGAAAAGTTTATTGGTGTGTTAAAGATGCTGTCTTAAAATGTTATGAATTAGTTCCTGAAGCATATTATCAACGCTTCCCCAACTGGAAAAAGACCGACAAAAAACTCACGCTGAGGTGGCCAGGGAATTAACACGTTTTTTTCACCGCTGGCTCTTGGCAGAAGGGGTTGATACGTTTGAGGCATTGTGTGATCTTGTTGTTGCTGAACAGTTTAAGAACATTCTGCCTGAATGCGTAGTTGTTTATGTAAATGAACTTCAGGTAAAGACAGTTGTAGAGGCAGCTGTGCTTGCTGATGGGTATGTTTTAACGCACAAAAATCAGGTGCGTGAATTTGCTCCGCGTAATGAATACAATCATCATGATCGCCCTCGTCGTTTTAATTTGGGTCCTCCAGTGAGGTCCGAACTTGTCAATTATAATAGAGCAACGGGAACAGTTAAAGTCTTTAATTTTTGAGTTTTCATCTTTATTTTCAGATACGCCAACTTGTACCAGTCTGATCGAGCATGACGTAGACGTGGGAGACGCTCTGCCTATTCGACAGAGGTTCTAACGTGTCACCCCAGACAAACAGAAGAGTTTGGAGGTGAGTGTGCAGTACCTTGTGGATAATGGGTTAGCTAAGCCATCTTATTCAAGTTGGGCTTCACCATGCTTGCTTGTTAAGAAACCAGATAACACTTATAGGTTTTGCACAGATTACAGGAAAGTGAACATGGTCACAAAACCGGACTGTTTTCCTTTACCCCGAATAGAAGATTGTGTGGATCAGGTTGGTGCTGCCTGTTTTGTGAGTACATTTGATTTACTGAAGGGCTATTACCAAGTGCCACTAATGCCAAGAGCTCAAGAGATTTCTGCATTTATAGCTCCTTCAGGTCTCTACTCTTACAACAGAATGAGCTTTGGATTACGTAACACCCCCTCAACCTTTCAACGGCTTATGAATAGTCATTGCGGGGTTGGAGGGGTGCGCAGTGTACATCGACGATGTGGTTTCTTATGCTGACACCTGGGAGCAACATCTTGCTCGCATTCGCGCATTGTTTGAAAATTTGGTGGCAGCAAATTTAACAGTGAATTTAGCGAAGTGTGAGTTTGCTCAGGCCACTGTAGTCTATTTAGGCAAAGTGGTCAGTCAAGATCAGGTTAGGCCGGTAAGAGCCAAGGTTTTGGCCATAGACGCGTTTCCTCCTCCATCTACTAAGAAGGAACTGATGCGGTTTTTAGGAATGATTGGTTATTACAGGAATTTTTGTTGTAATTTTTCTACAGTTGTTGCTCCTTTGACCAATTTACTTAAGGGTTCTGCAAAGTTTGTGTGGTCTGCTCAATGCCAGCAAGCATTTGAAAATGCAAAACTGTTGTTGAGTTCTGCACCAGTTCTGGCTGCCCCCCGGTTAGATCAGCCTTTCAAGTTACAGGTGGATGCAAGCCAGGTGGGGGCCGGTGCAGTTCTCCTTCAGGGTGATGAAAGCAGCGTGGATCGGCCAGTTGGATATTTTTCACGCAAGTTCAATAAACATCAGATGAACTACTCAACAATTGAAAAGGAAGCCCAGGCATTAATCTGGGCTCTCCAGCACTTTGACATTTATGTGGGGGCTGGTTTACATCCTGTGGTGGTCTTTTCTGACCACAACCCCCTCACATTTCTTCAGTCATTGCAGACTTCTAACTTATGCAGTGGGCACTCTTTTTGCAACCCTATAGACTGTCTATTTGTCACATCCGGGGCATTGAGAACGTGATGGCAGATGCATTGCCTCGGGCTCCAGATGGGACAATGTGATTGTGTGTATGTCTCTATTACCTTTGTCTCCTCTCTGTTTCTGTCTGTCCTTAATTTGCTATCCAGGCGCCAGGATCTGCTGGAGGGTAGAACATGGAGGAGGCTGGGGGTGAGAGTGGGGTTTAATGGTTGTGCCACCATGAGTGACTGATCACAGAGGATTGTGTGTGTGTGCATGTATGTGATCTTCCAGAGTAAATGAGTCGTTTGTTACAGTTTTTAAATTTGTTGTTGTTTATTGAGTTTATTCTTTATTATTGGTGATGGGAGCTACAGTTAATCAGAGTCCCATGAATATGGGCCTCTGTTTTTTTTTTTTTTTTAGGGGGGAGGTGTGATGCTGGCAGCTTTCCTGTGCTGGGTTCGTCACAAGCCCTCTTGGTCTGCCAGTGTTTTGGTTTCTGTTTTGTTTGGTTTTTGGCCAGCAGGGGGAGTTCTGGGGCTCTGATGACGTGACTAATTGGTGGCGTAATTAGGAGCTGGATAAAACCTGGAT
>JAODIB010000007.1:31950529-31963430 GCA_027575605.1 Sciades troschelii | reverse complement strand
AGCTGGGATAGGCTCCAGCTTGCCTGCGACCCTGTAGAACAGGATAAAGCGGCTAGAGATGATGAGATGAGATGAGACAACTGACGGTCAGTTATACTGAGAAAGAATCACCACCCAAATAATATCCATGGGCCAGTTCTGGTCTGTTTCACCTGATAAACAAAGCAATGCATAAGCACCTCTACCTCCTGCACGTGTTGTGTGCACCTGGTTGAAGGTGCAGGGTGGAGGTGCACCTCATCAACTGGGTGACAGAGTGAGGTCTACAGCTTTAGCCTGAAAGGGAGCCTACATTCTGCTGAATGATCAGGAATGCTGTCTTTATTATTGCTTTGGCTTGTAAAAATCATAAATTAATAGAAAAATGTAGAATAACAAAGACGTGTTGAATGAAATGGAAGTAACAGTGAACTGTTGTGCTCCTCACAAGATGGCGATAACACCCCAAACCCCAAAGTGGTGTGACGTCACGGCACATTCCTGATCTGGACAGTTTTGGGAATTCGTGTCCATTGGCAGTGGCATTACTGAAAGTCATCTTTAAATTAACGTTTGGTAATGTATTTATAAGATGGACAATACTAAACAATCATAAGCGGCTGTTTATTATTGTATTCTGGCGTATCCAGGCAATGTGTTTTGCCTCACTGGTTGCTTGGATTTTTTTTAATGATATGTCGTCATTACCGGCGCCGACTCCTCCTCCACTTGAGAGGCTTCCTCTTAAGGTGGTATTATTTACAAGTATTTCTTTTTCAATAAAATAAACCGCACGTTGTTTTTATTAGACCGTAAACGAATAACGTAATGATAAACTAACAAGTTATTGTAATTCTTCATATATTTTCAGAAGTGTATTTGTATTTTTACTTCACATATTACCCAGTCCACCTTAAAACACACGCTGACATTGCAGCTATAGCAGGTTCTGCTCCACCCACTGTAGTAGTGCGTTGGCGTTGTTTTCCCCACCCGTATTCATGAAACCCCGCCCCTTGTGCTACTTGGATTGGGATCTTCGCCTCTTGGTCGGAATGCGGGTGGATTTTAAAAGCTTGGGAGGTTGTGGAGTGATCGGTCTTTCCTCAAAGCAGGGACCTTATAAATAGACTCAAACAGGCGCACAGCAGTCACGTCGGAACAGGACCGGAATACCGGCGTCTACTGGTACTGCTTTAAGAGGACTATAATAAACAGCTCGTAGGTGTCGGAAGCCGAGTCATAAAATAACACACATTTTTGGATATACAACTATATAAACTATAAAATCGTGGATTAGTGCAAACTCCAATACAGATCCCACTCAATACATGCAGAAACCAGTGGACCTTCAGGAATCGCGGAGCTTTGAGGTTTTCGCCACTATAATCGGTAAGTTTAAATGTCAGTCTCACAGCTGGACGCACATCTGGATCCTGGTGTTAGATTTACGCGACTGAAATCGAGACGGTGGTGAAAAACCTGAATACAAGAGGATGTCAGGATGATCTGTCTCTCTTTGCAGGATTATATTGTTTGGAAGAAAAATGGATTGGGATCTTAGCAAAATGTTCTGGCAGTGTTATTGTCATGCACATCCTTGATTTTGGTTAGAGTTTTCCTGCACTGCTACCAAACTGTAGCCTACTTTTCTCCGTGGCTGGGGTGCTGGTGGTACCAACAAGGGTACAGCAAGGGTTCGGGACTTTTACTGTCTCTTTTACATAAGAAAATGCATGTGTTTTTACTTTTATGCGACATCAGTGGTTCTTAAGAATTATAATAATGAATAACCTATACCAACACTTCTATAATTCGTTCAGAAAGAAAATGTGAGTAGAAGGCACCTTTAAGGAGCACTGATGTAGCTTAAGGGTACACCCAATCCCATGCACCTTGTAAGGTCAAAGATAACCGACACAATAAAGGATCACATCCCTTGATGAACCCTTAATGTTCCCACCCCAGCGACAAGGAAGAATAGTATGGTAGCCTATTTCTATACATGATTTTACGTCATATTTTTATCTCGCCAATCTACAGAGAGATATCTATGGCGTAAACACTAAATTAAATATGACGAAGCACAATAAACATGCGTAGTTTCCTGTTCAGAATGTTTATATGGTCAGACGCTATAACCACCGACATCAGTTTAGTGTGTGTGTGTGAGAGAGAGAGAGAGAGTGAGAGTGAGATCATGGCTAAAGTCCAAATCCCTATATACGTGCACTGCGTGGAGTATCATGTAATGGCTTCTCCTGCATTTGTGAGGTACTATATGTTCAGTGGAAAGGCATTTGGGATTGGAAAGCTGAATTATTTATGCCTGTGCTTACCACTGGTAGGCGATCGAGTCTCTATTTTATTTTCGTTGAAACTCAAACACTACGGGAATGTGCTCCAGCTAAGCAGTCTGTATCACTTTATAGATCAACGTCGAATTAAGAGTTTCGAGTGTTTTTGGCATGTCATTTATTGTCTCGAAAGTAATATCTAAAAACAAAATAACACCCTCTGGCCCCCCGTGAAACTAATATCGCATTTCTAAGAGGTCAGACTTTCAGTGACGTCATTCGCGGTTTGTCTCGAAAGTGAGCAAATCCTTTACAAGCTGATTATGATTAGTGACGTCACTCATTTCGCGCCCATTGCTCATCCACAGCGTTCCTTTGATAAAGGCGGACTTCCTTATAATTAACCTCGTTCCTGTTGTACAATATTAATGATGATTGGACACGTACAAACGATAGCTCTCATGACAGGTTTATTTTTAGCGCATCTACAAAAGAGCGATATTAGCTGGCATGCTCTAATCTCATCTGAAACTTCAGTTAACCTGTTCCAAATAATTAGCAGCAGGGTGGGCTACATTAATCCTGGCACCGAAATGACTATGAATAGCACCGAAACGGGCTGTGCCGGGTCGCTTTTTGTTTTCGCAGCAGTTTAAATGTTATGAATGGCTTTAGAATCGCGCAGTGGGCGGAAACCCGAGCGTTGCTAAGGAGATTAAGCCTCGCCTACTTAGCCAGGATTCGTCCTCAATGAGGAAAATAAACGTTGAGCAGAGGAACGGGGTGGGGCTTGTTCGGCACGTGGGTGTGAATGTGTCGTCGTGATTGGGTAAGCTGGATGACATCTTTCGTTAGACCCGCCTGTGATAGGTCGGTGTAATTGTAGCCCGGCGGCAGAGCACAGAAACGCGACGCTCCGTTTGACGCGAGGAGCGAGCTGCAGCCGTCCGGGCCGAGTTTTACTGGCTTCTGCAGAAAGCTGCTTATCCAAAACGACACAACAGTGGACTAAACAAGTGCGCATGCGTTTGAAGCGGTTTGTCCGTTTTGCTTGACTGTTTAAATCCCCTCCGCGTGCCCTCTTTAAAGCTCCGGAAGCCTCGTGCGGATTTCACACAGGATTTAACCGTCTTTCCGGCGGCAGTTCAGCACTTTCCTGGGAATATACTGCTAATATATATATATATCAGGACTCAACAACATAATAATAATAAGAAGCAGAAGAAGGGAACGCGGTGTTTTTATCCTGTGGAGAAAACCAAACCTAAACGAAGCCGACTGACCGCTTTCTGTTGTGCACGCGTCGCAGGCTCTCGAATGGACCCGCAGCCGAGCGCGCCCCCGATGAACCTGCACATCCACTCCACTACGGGCACGCGCTTCGAGCTCTGCCTCCCCGCCGAGGAGACTGTGGAGGGGCTGAAGAGGAGGCTGTCTCAGAGGCTCAAGGTGCCCAAGGAGAGACTTGCGCTTCTGCACAAAGAGACGTGAGTATTACCTGGTCATAGCAGCAGCCATGTTTAGTCTGGTCTGGGTCAGAGGTCAATAGGTCAGCTGCACCACAACCGTCAAACTCGTAATTAGTGCCAGTTAGACTTGGCTTCTTCACGTTATTATGATGTGTAATCTTTTTCCTTGTAATTTGCGCCTTACCTTCCTCTACAAGTGCTGTGAGTTGATTTGATTTGATTTGATTTTCGTGGCCTATGTCCGGAATATGTATGCATTCTCAGATGAGTAACTGGATGAGCATCCTTCACTGGCATTTCTTGCATTAACTGAACTTCTAGAACTGCTGCCTCATGAGATGAGAAGATAAGAGTCTTTTATTATCCCACAGGGGGAAATTTACATTGTTACAGCAGCAAAATATATAAAGAGAAAAAGATGAGTGAAGGAGTTGTGCAAAAGTACTAAGTATACAAAAGTGTGTGTATAAAAAAAAAAAAAAACCCTCCTCTGACAACATGCCATTTTTAATGTCCAGACAAGGCGTCCTACAGAGACTCACTATTCTAATGTGTTAGTGTTCTTCTATGATGTTAAAAAAAATATATATATATGGGGTGTGATGTTAATTTCATTGAGCTTATTAGACTGCCTAACAATAACAGAAAGGTGGTAGAATTGGGAGGGGAAACAAACAGGGCCTCTTTGTTACTTGCAAATGACCCTAACAGTTGCATTGTTTTCACCTTGAATTAGGCCAGTTTAACAGCCTCTATGATGTAATTTGGCAGTGATTGTCCACCCTTTAAAACCAAGGCACTGTTTATTGGCTTTGGCTTTGTCATGGCTTGGGTGCCTCTGGGCAAAGTCCTGTGTCCCTTTTGTTCAGCAACAGGCAACATTTAGCCCGAGCACATTGTATGCATGAGTGCATTCGCAGTGTAAGGTTGCCCTGCTGCTGTAGTGCCTAATAATGCTCTATTACAACAGTTATGCTTTGTGGTTAAAGTATCACACAGAGTCATGCTGAAATCTCAAACCTAGTTGTGCGTCTGTATATAACGTTGCAAAGATTATCGTTTTATAACCATTAAGCATGGTAACGACTACCTGGCAGGAATCTGGTTGTGTGTGAATGACTAACTTGCTGATAAGCTTTCAATCAGTTTGATCGTGTTCTCCGTCACAGAGAACTTCAGGTGTGTCATTGTCCTGTAATAACATGAACTATTAAAGGGGTGGGGGGTGTCACTTATTTTTGTGTTATTTGATTTGCCAGTAAAATCAGCAAGCTAATGTGAGCTTATGTACTTTCCAGGCGCCTGAGTTCAGGGAAGCTTCAGGATTTGGGCATTACAGATGGGAGCAAGTTAACTCTTGTACCAACAGTTGAAGCAGGTCTAATGGTAAATGAGTGCTGGGCATTTTCACACCAATTTAATCCTGTGCAATTGAGTGCACTTACAATGAGTGACTCATACTTATGTGGGAATTTTGTTCTTTTTTTTTTTTGTAAAGTCTCAAGCATCAAGACCCGAGCAGTCGGTCATGCAGGCTTTGGAGAGTCTGACTGAAACCCAGGTAAGCATTACACGTGTGTCTCTTATGCAGTTCTTGATGTATGTGCAGTCCTATTTGGGGGGGTGTTGTGCGTCGTTGTGCCTGGCATGACCTACAGATCTTTTCTTGAAACACAGGATGCAACGGACGTCATCATGAGCATTTAACTCTGTGACCTCCACATGCTTAGTATGCATATTTTAAGAAACACCCTTTAGTTTCCTGGCAACATAGCAAGGCTGAGACAAGCCCAGGCAGGCTCGATGTAGCACCTACTTGAGAAAGACCTGGTCTGCTTTAACAGCCATATGCTTCAAGAGTCAAGTTGCTTGTTGAGAAATTAACATTATAGATGTTATTTTTATTATTTCTGTATGCACTATTTTTCTTTCATGCACCATATGGTTGTTGAGGGCTGTACTGTATAAACAGCCTGCATGTCATAGTATTGCAAATGACTGTCAGCTTATCACATGATGGTCTGTTTTAAAAAAAAAAAATTTTTCCCTGGCGATCCTGGTTTTGACAAAAGAGCCAATAGTGATATTAGAGCAGCAAGTTTATTTGTGAAAGGAGGAATGAGGTGGTGTGTGTTGGGGTTTGACTAGGGAGTGCACCATTCTTCTCATATTGCACACCTTCTCTCAGCGACTATGGCTGTTTCCTAAAGAAAGGTGTTTCTTTTGGCCATGAAGGCTAAGGGCTGTCGTACAGCTGCTTTATCAATAGACACAAACATTTGTAGTTATACAATGTAGGTGAAGTTGCACATCCAGGGCTGGGATTTCTGAAAAATCTACTGGCTGCAAACACCTTTTTACAACTGCATGACTGCACAGCTGGTACAAATAGCATTTAGGCAGGGGGGGAAACACGCTCTGCCTAGAACTCATTTGGTCACCTAATTTCAGTCCTGAACAGCCTTCAGTTTCACAATGAAGCCCTGGGTCAAACCCACCCACCCAATTATGTGGTTGATTTGTGTGCACATGTGTGAAATATCACGTTATGTACTTGGAAACATGCTCCGAGAGATGCAGTAGACGAGGGTGCTTTATGGCAGTGTCAGGATTCCAACTTCTTCAGCTACATAGCATTAATGCAGCTTCCTGAGAGTGATCTATATTTGCATTCCATGTAATCCGATAGTGTGCTTTATGGAAAAGGAAGACTGCCAGTTATTGGAATAATACTTTTTCCTTGTTATTCCAGCCCTGTAATTTGAGGCTGTGGTGGTTTTTCATGTCTCATTGACAGCTTGAGTTTTTCTCCCCTCTTGCCATAGTGAAATGGAAGGAAAAGGGAATCTGGACTGAGACATGTAGCACATCATTTTAATCAATTCAACCTAGTACTTTTCGTCTTTCCCAATTCACGTTTTCCACTTAATTTAACCACATGGTCAGTCTATGGGTACTGGAAGATAAAAACAGTTTTCTCAAGAGATCTGAAAGCAAGCATATAAAAGTTTTAATGTGCTTGACTTTAGGTATCATTGACCCTCTGCTGGAATAACAACCGGTGTCGTATTCCCTCAAGCTGGTCCCCTAATTGCAAGTCTCTCTGCTAGTCTGCCCTTGACTGTGGCTACATGTTTTGGTGTATTGCGTATAATAGTGTGATTTGTGTCTTTAACTTCAGCACACGTTGCCCATGTCAATGTTATTCTCGAAGAAGGTTTTCCACCAGGGCCCCCCACCAGCTTCAGCAACACCCACTAGCCCTCTTCAGAGTAACTCCAGAGCAAAGCAGAGTGTTTGCCATTGTGCCTGAAAGTGGACAGATGCAAATAGTGGCCTCTAATCATATAGGGAGAGGAATCACCTTCTCGGTCACTGTTCTTGTCATTCCCACCCACAGCACTCTCCCCTTGGGCCAAGAGAGGGGAAGAGTCATGAGACAGATAAGCGTGGGCTGAGAAATGGCTTTTCTAAACCTGTCACTTGGGTCCGAGTGCAGTTCATATGAAGTTACCAGGAAGGGCAGTGGTCACTCAGAAAACTGCATGTTCGCTGTAGATACAAATGGAGAGGTGGACGTTCTTATTGCAACATGGTCCTCCTGGGTTGTACTGTGATTAAAAATTGCAAAATGTCATCAGAAATGTGAACACTTTGTTATAGGAGGACTTGGTTATTTGGGTTGCACACCATGTTTCATTTCAAAGACTTTGATATTATCTCCCCTTTATTTTTAATCATTGATTGATATGATTCCTGGAATTGGTGGGAGAAATCCTTACAATTAATTATGGCTGCATAATGAGCGTTCTTTTCATTTAGATGGGAAAATTTGTGCTATAAAATACAGCCGTGCCTCACTATTATTGATATGTCAAATTAAAGTCTCTTATAGCAGTGTCTCTCACTCATCTTGAGCCAATTCCATCTGACTCAGAAGGTGTTGAGTCTTCACAGTGCATATTTCTGATCAGAAGGCAGAACACGGGGGAGGGAGATGGAGCGAAAGAGCGGATGCAGCAGGAGCACGGCGCAACGTTTAAGTGGATTGCTCCTTTGTAGCCCTTGCAAAACCTCAAAGCGATTTGATTGTTTGCTTCAAATGAGGTATAGAAACGATGGGGGATGACCGAAGCTTTAACAGGCAGCCCATCAGGAACGCCACTCTGGATTTTGTAATTATTCAGCTGATCAAATCCAGCTGTCACCCCCTGGTCTGATCCAGTTGCAAACCATAACACCACCACCACGTCCTCCCCCCCCCCCGTGAGTCCTTGAACAGTTCAGCATCCCCTCAGTCAGACCATTTGAAGGTGGCCTTTTTTCCAGGATTTTGAGAATGCAAGAGATTGATTGATTGCTTTACAGTGCCCTGTTATTTCATCCTGACCCACTGGGTGTGTTTGTGTATCAATAGAACTCTGCAGCAATCAAAACCTGCTTGTCGACGCTAGATTTTAATAAGCTGCTTTTGTAGCTTCTGTACCAAACTAGTCCTACAGTGGGACATGTTTATGACTTGACCCGTTTCACTGTATACGGGCATCCCTGTACTGTGGAAAAATGGGCCGTTTGTTTTATATTTAAGCTATAGTGTTTGCCTTGTGTGCTGTATGAGAGAGTACCCTGATATATAACACTACCAGCCTCTGAATTTGAGGAAAGGGGGAGGAAAAAGAATCCTAGAGGCAGGATATCACTGAATATTTCATCAGTACTGAACAGCATCTCAACTCTGCTGCCATCCAGCCCCCACCTTCTCAACCCAGTGTTTCTCTGCCATCCAGACCACTCATCTCTCTCTCTCTCGGTTCTTTGCACCCCTTTCACTGAATAGCAATGACGGTCCACTGCAGCACAGAATGCCACCGAAACCAAACAAAACCGACAAGTGCTGAAGGGTAACAAAGATGGTTTAACTTCTACCATGTTTCCCCCAAGTACTTCATTGATTTGAAGTATTTCATTGCAACTCGGCTACAGTCCAACTTTACACTAGCCTGATTTTAGGAAGGCAGAAGAGACAAGATTGGTGCTCAGTTTGAAGGTCAAACAACTTCAGAGACATTTGAGTGCATCATTATAGCCTGATCAGAAATCTGATCACGAGCACAAAAGTTAATGGCCTTTAAAACAAAGAAGCATGTTTGAACAGGAAATGTCTCATCGCTTTTGAGTATATAATCTTTTCAGGTGTTTTAAACTACAGACCAGCACACATTACATCCATGAAAACAAAGCTGCCTTTTCTAACTAAACAGTTCCAAACACGTTCTGTATTTCTATCCATGGGTCGTGTGGTTTCAGCTGACTAAGATGATTTTTGAGATGCTGTTGCGCACGCGCTCCATAACAGCCTTCTAATGTTTTAGTTCCTTTTTCCATCCCTTGGTGTCTACTCTTGATGTGGAAAAACATCTGTTGTCTTTAGCAGTTTTAATATCAGGGTACAACATAACGGTTAAAAAAATAAAAAATAAACCCATTACTCCACCATGGTCATTTGTTAATGTAAGAGAAGCACATGGTAGGTGAAGTATTGACAGGCTGTTTGAGTCGCATTAAATGTCTCTGCCATCTGCAGCTTGTCCTCGCCCCTTAGGACCACTTTTGTTGGTTGCACAATGTTGGTGCGCACTCTTATGTGGGTAGCGTATGAGTCAGTGCAACTCTTTGGCCCGGTGGGGACTGATCCCTAAGGTTAATGTGGGGTCTGACAGTCCAATTTACCGACGAGCAGTCTCCAAACATGCGGCTCCTTGTGGGTTTCACACCACAGCCTCCATGATGTAGCCACACGGTTGAAGTGGAGGCCCTGTGCCTCACGCTACATAAGCAGTTACTCATACAGCTATTGCAGGGGCTTATTTCAACTGCCTGAGCTGTGTAGGTTGATGCAAATTACAATTACTGTTTGCCTGACAGCTGTCAATCAGTGCATGGGTCCTCCCTGCCCACTACCTGAGCTGACTCATTTAGTGACCTTTGCATGGAGTTTCCCACAGATCTCAAGCTTCAAAGGTATACACATTTAATATGCAAAATATTAGTCATTTCAAGTAATGAAGTTTTGGTAATTGTACAGATGTAATCAGATACCGCACATGCACAACTGTAGGCAATGATGAAGATGCAATGAGAGGCATTCTGTTATAATGCTGAACTCTGGAAAGGTCCAGAAAAGGCCTCTTCAACTACAAAGTGTGTTGCTGATGGAAATATAGTACCCACAAAACGGGTGAGGGAGGAACATGATAGTAGGGGAGACCCCATTGAAAATGAAGGTTAATAGGCCAGCCAAAGCAAGCCTGCTGGAAGACTTTGATACGTGTGTTAGTGTTAAAACACATGCATACACAGCTTTTGAGTAAATTGAGACCACTGCAAAGTTATCAGGTTCTCTGGTTTAACTATTTATTATAGGTATGTGTTTGAGGAACTGACAAGCCATATATGTTTTTATAATTTATTATATAAATTTTAAATTGTCGTAAAATTATGTAACTTATAAATGCATGCAGACTAGAATAAAAGTCTATTCCAGAATGGCCCAGTTGTTTATTTCCCAGTGTCCAGACAAACCCAGTGTATTCCTCTTCCTGTAGGGGTCAAAGCCCCCAGGCTTGGCTCGGTTTTCCTTTCTGGGCACTCCTAAAATGGGCAAGGTTTCCACTTCCACTCTGAGCCCACAAACAATTGTCCATTATGTGGCTGCTCGGCAAGTGGGTCTGTATCCTGTTTCTGTGGTGGATTTTTAAGGCCCAAGGCCAGACAGAAGTTGGTCCTTTGTGGGTGTACTGAATGGTGGAGTTCAGCGATGGGGGAGTATTTTTGTGTCAGTGTGCGTGTGCTTCCATGTAATTGCATTTTATTGCCTAAAACAATGTGCACAATTTTGTATTCATTGAGCCTTTTTGCCAAAATCGCTTGACCCGAGTGTCTGTGCATGGGGACATTCCTAAATCCTCCCTTTTCTCCCCCCACCGTTTCCTGCTTATAGGTCAGCGACTTCCTGTCTGGCCGCTCTCCTCTGACCTTGGCCCTGCGCGTGGGCGATCACATGATGTTTGTCCAGCTGCAGTTGGCAGCACAGCACTCGGGCAACCAGCAGTCACAGCACAGGCATCTCGTCACACGTAGTAGCTCTGATGGCACAACAGGACATTCAGCAGGCGCTGCAGCCATTACTGGCACCCAGAACCGGGTTTCTCACAATCAACACGCACACCCACACCATCTGCAAACAACGCTTCCACCCAGTCCTGTGAGCCATACACCTTTTCCCTCTTCTCCTTCTGGCCACTCTATTCCCCCTATGTATCCCACCTCAACGTCCAGGCACTGCAGCACCCCAACCCGCTCTTCGCATCTCCCAGAAGGTATCTTCCGTTCTCAGCAGCCGCTGTCGGCTTGTCAGAACTCCACCAGCAGCTCTACCCCTGCTGGTCCCTGTCCAGAGGTAAGTCAGGCCATCCAAATATGGATTATTAATGTAACATACCAGCAGACATTTTATCTTTTACCCATGTCCTTTGCAGGCAAATTGCACCACAAAGGCTACAAGCAATTGCAGTGCACCATCACGTTCTCGTAAACCAGGTGCTATCATCGAAAGCTTCGTCAACCATGCTCCTGGAGTCTTCTCTGGGACATTTTCAGGTATTGCCAACAATTAATGTAGTGGATTTATTTATTTATTTATTTATTTATTTAAAAAAAAAAAAAAAAAGGCATTTAACCTTCTACTTTCCTCTTATTCCTGTAGGCACTTTGCACCCAAACTGTCAGGACAGCAGTGGGCGGCCACGACGTGACATCGGCACCATTTTGCAAATCTTGAATGACCTCTTGAGCGCCACACGCCACTACCAGGGCATGCCCGCCTCTCTCACACAGCTCCGCTACCAGACACAGTGCAGTGGTGCAGCATCTCCAGTGCCCTCGCCACCGCCTTCACCTCCAGCCACAGCCGAGCTCGCCAGCCTCTCCTCCAAAGCTACCTCTGTGCCGTCTGTGAGCCAGGCACCTCTCCACCCACTGGTGCAGTGCCAGAGCCAGGTCCGAATGTGCAAACCTCCTGGTGAGTAAAAGCACCTTAACATGCGATATGTTCCTTTTTTTTAAAAAAAAAAAAACCCAAAATGCACCCTTGTAGGATGATGCCTGCAATCAGCTGAAGAGAAATGGAGTGTGGCACTGTTGTTTCACTGTAATGAAACAGTGTGATACCTGAAGGGTACTGTAGAAAATAGAGAAGTAGTAAGGGACTAGAGTGAGGTGAAAAGACTGTACTGTCTAGGGATTCTACTGCCTTTCTCAGCAGGCTTGTTCTGTCAGGCATCAGTGGTTGCATTCTGGCAGGAGCAGCACGTCAGGCTTTGTCTCTGTGTGCCGATGGTGTTGGCTTTCCTCTACAAGAGAATGAACGTGGGAGGGTGGGTGCAGGAGATAGTCAGCTAAGATAGGTTTCACAGGCGTGTGGCAGGTAGAAAGAAAGAGCTGAGCTTTTGGATGAAGAAATGGTCGACGTTAATGCTAGCCCATTTTATTAACACTGTGCAGAATGAATACCATTATCAGAGGAATACTGTGACTTAGCAAAAAAAAATTCTTTAGAAGGAGAGTCCTCCCTTCCTCTAAGATAATTCATATCTTATCTGTGTGCGCTCTGTGCACTCACCCCCTGCTTCCATCATCAGCCTTTCTTTGTTCCACTCCCACATTTCCAGTCAATGGGCCTTCCTACTGTTTCCACTCTGGCAGGCCAGCACTTGGGCTCCATCTGTAAAAACCATCCAGGCACTGCGAGCCAGGCCTCCTCAATGACTCCTTGTTTTTCTTTTGGCCTTTAAATAGAGATTTATACAAGAAACATGAGCTCTGAGAGAATGCTCATTGTATTCAGAGGTCTGCAGGAGGGGGGAAATGTACCAAGAGCCCATTCATAAAAATCATTTATATCCGGGCAGCAAATGCCTACCAACTATTTGGCACTTCCTGTATGCTTCAGGACAGGGCTGCCCTCTGTCTGTCTGTCTGACTTCTGTCATCTTTGTCTGATTTGGGGAGGCAACGGATGCGGGTGATCTTTTAACACTTCTTGACCAGCAGGCTTTACAACCTTTAGAGTCTACACAGGTGTGCTTCTACTAGCTT
>JAODIB010000007.1:30533712-30545100 GCA_027575605.1 Sciades troschelii | reverse complement strand
TATCTCCCGAATAGGGATTCCTAAAGAAATCCTGACTGACCAAGGCACTACGTTTATGTCAAACACTTGGCGAGCTGTATGGGTTATTGGGAATTAAATCTATCCGCATAAGCATCTATCATCCACAAACAGATGGCTTAGTAGATCGGTTCAAACACTTAATTTAATTCATTAGTTTGTAAGTGAAAATGCACGTAATTGGGATAAATGGCTCGAGCCCCTGTTATTTGCAGTATGAGAGGTTCCACAATTCTCCAAGGAATTTTCCCCATTCTCACTGTTATACGGGCGTAAGCTTCATGGCATTTTGGACGTGCTGTGGAAAAATTGGGAGGAGGGACGTTCAACTAGTAAAAACGAAATTCAATACGTTCTCGATCTGTGTGCAAAGCTCCACACCCTCACGCACTTAACCCAGGAGAGTTTACAGCAGGCAAAAGAAAGTCAAGCCCAGCTGTACAACAGGGGTGTGCGCCTTAGAGAGTTTACCCTAGGAAATAAAGTGCTCGTATTATTGCCCACTTCGAGCTCCAAATTAGGTCACCAAATAGCAAGGGCCCTTTGAAGTCACATGGCGAATTGGGGACATCGACTATGAGGTGAAGCGACCAGATAAGGGCGGGGCACTACAAATATACTGCCTCATCCTGCTAAAACATTGGAATGAGGGGGTCCCTGTGGCGTTGGCATCGGTAGTTCTGGAGAAGACTATGCTCAAAATAACCATAATTGAGGAGTCCCACAGTGACTGGAACAGCCCGTTGGCCCTGGTTCCCAAGACCGACAGGTCAGTCCACTTCTGTGTGGACTACAGAAAAGTCACTGCGGTGTCTAAATTCAACACGTACCCAATGCCTCGCACTGAGGAGTTGCTCGATCAGTTAGGCGCTACTCGCTTTTATTCAACACTGGATTTGACAAATGGATATTGGCAGATCCCCTTGACTCCTCTGTCCCGAGAGAAAATGGCCTTTTCCACACCGTTCGGATTACACCAATTTGTCATACTCCCTTTTGGGTTATTTGGGGTTCTCGCTACGTTCCAGCAGCTCATGGACAAGATCCTCCGCCCCCATGCTGCAACCTACCTCGATGACATTATTATATACAACAATGATTGGCCACGGCACCTAGAACACCTTAGGGCCATCCTAGAGTCGCTGAGGCATGCGGGTCTCACAGCTAACCTGAAAAAGTGTACGATTGGGTGGGTGGAAGTACGGTATCCGAGTTTCCACTTGGATCATGGGCAGGCACGTCCCCAAACTGACAAGACAGCAGTGACTGCGGTCTGCCCGAGGCCCAAGACCAAAAAGGAGGGTGAGACAGTTCCTAGGGCTGGCTAGCTATTATCGCAGGTTCATACCTAATTATTCAGACGGCACCAGCCCACTGACTGATCTCACTAAAAAGGGAGCACTAGTCCAAACGGACTCTCACATGCGCACCATTAACGACTCACATCTATACAGGATTAAGGCGCAATCAGCACGCCTATATAAGGACTGTGAAAGCACACTCACTTTGCGAAGTATTGCATTGTTGACACATAACCGAGCCTTATTTTCCTGATCGTTTCTCCTGGTTTCCTGATCCCTGACTTCCTGTTTCTCGTCTTTGATTCTGCTTTGCCTGTGATACTCCTCCATTTGTGCCTCACCCAACAATTTGCTTATTACATCGTTCTTAATTTATGCTCACCGATTTGGAGTTTGCCTGTTTGTTATTTTCTTAATAAAACTCTTCTGCACATACATCAGTCTCCAACCATCCCTGACATTTTTAAAGAAAAACAGAAATTAGAGGATGGTTTTTGAGATCTGCTGATACCCAAGGTTATGGCATCAGTAACAGGGATCAGGAAAGGGAAAAAGTGGTATTATGCCATATTTACTTTATTTATTATAATGGCTGATTGATTTTTGCTGTGAAGATTCATGCTCTTCATGCTTATGATGTACTCTGAGGATAAACTCCTATTATCTCAGAGTTCCTCTATGAATTTTAACACATTATTATCCATAACTTTTAACTTCTTTGGTCTTTGGACTTCTACCCATTATTATATACATTAGCCCAGGGTTTGTTTTATGATGTTGCAACCAGCATATCTTCAAAAACAGATCTGGAACCTGTACTGGTGATGAGGCATATAGTAGCTTCAATGTCAGCAAAGGACAGCAGGTCTTCAGGGGCTCAATCTAGATCACTGCATTTGACTACGCCTGCTAAGTGGCCCTACAAAGAGATAGCAGGACACTTCTACATGACTATCAGCCATGAAGATATTACAGAGTGACTGCTGAAACTAAATTTCTCGAGAATGCAGTGGGTAGTTGCATAGTCTGCCAGTTTTAACAAAGTAAAGGTTCGGTAAGGTCAAACATTCCCAGAAGCAGTGCATGGCCTCAGATATACAGTGAGTGGCCACTGAGAATGCTCATGGTTTATTCATGTGGGTCCTGAGGTCCAAAGACTCCCATGATCATGAGAACATTTGATGTGCTCATTAGATTTAAAAAGTCAGTTAATTTCCTTTGCCCTCTAACTCCAACTACACAGTTCTAATTTCCTTTTTGACGGGAAGCTGTAACCTTTGCAGGAGCCACTCAGGACTACAGAGCAGAAAAGCTGTTCTGGGATAAGACAGTCAAAAGTCATGCACTGTACATGTCAAATCTGACTTGCCTCAGCATAAAAACCATGATGGACAGCTAAAAAACAAGAAGCAAGCAGTTGTTCTAGTATATGAATGATGAGCACAAATTGAAGTAGTACAGGGGTTAGAGCATGGAAAAAAAAATCCTAATCACAGGGTCTCAGGCCTAATTAAGATTCTCACAATGCAAACTTCTAACTGACGAGCATAAGTATGATAATGTTATTCAGCTATTATTGATGTCCATTTGGTGGATGGAGGAATAAAAAGTGAGGGCGTGGAGGTCATAGTGTCTTAACAGTGCAGAATTTTAAAGTAATAATGTTCAAACCACAGTAGGGCAAGTATTTTCTGTTCACTTTTATTGTACTGGCAGCAACAGAAAATCATAGTTTCTCACAAAACCTCAAATAAAAAAAATATATACTGTATAATTTTTTGTTTTGCTTAGCCAAAAAACAAAAAATCTAGAATAAAAATAAACCGTTAAATCGACTTTAGCAACCTTGTTGCACTTACACTATGGAATGTGCCATCAATAGATAATCATAGGATCAGTAGGTAATGTACACCAGCTGTACAGCAATACAAATACAGCTACACATATACTCCAATTTACCAGCTACCATATCCATGTGAATGTTGTAAAATAAATAAACAAATAAATAAATAAATTAGATCATTTATTGTTGAAAATATTTAAATTTTAAATGCACACCACCCATGTACTGATGGCCACACTACATGGTTTTGTGTTTTTTGTATCGACATCAACTAGGCTAGTTGTTCTCCGTGATATAAAGAGTGGTGAAGTCAACCGTATTTATTTTACAACCCAAGACATTTCACCCACAAACTGACAAGAAAATCAGCAACAGTTTTTCATGGAATTGTCAATAAATCACTGAAATAAATACACACCCACCAGCATATTTCAGAGATTTCCTGACAGTTCACAAAGTTCCTTATTTTTAAATTGGAAGAAACCATCAATGTGTGGTTTACCTTAATCAATCCAAATATGGAGAAAATCTTTCCTTTAAAACTCAACAAATATGCAAATTTTTGAACGGAAGGTATGGTAGTATTCAGAAGTACTCAATTTAAACATTTATACTTTTTTCATTTCACAAAATCATTAAAGGACGATGGTGAAATTGGTAAATTAATAATAAAGAAAAAGAAATAAATGCACTTAGGAATTTTGTTGCAGACAACACATTGAATCCAAACATCTTAAAATCAACTAAATGAACAAATACACAGAATAAATTCTATGAAATGATTGTGATGAATTATATTTGTTGATATGTCACCATATTTTCCCTTTTACCCCTCAGTATAATCCAAAATAAATTTATGAACATATAAAAGCTGGCAAAGGACAAGCAAGGTTATGCTTGATGAAACACATTATGGAAAAAATGTCCTACTGTAGAAAAGTAATTTTTATAAAAAAAATTACACAAAGTTTAATTCTTTATATATCTGAGGCACAGACAAATAAGTATTGAAAATCACAGGTGCAAACAAAATGACTAGCTTGCACAACAGGAAATGTGCATTTCAACTGAACCTTATGCTGATTAAACAGGGGAAAAAAAAAAAAAAACGTTGAGCTTGCTGCATTGTGTGGTTTTCCGAGGGTCACAGAGCCACTGCAGGTGAACAAGTTTAATCACATACTGCCAAGGTATAATACCACTGGGAACTAAGGTACATTTCACGACTACTAATGGCATTGATAATATTGTGCGCATGTAATGATTCAGCATCTCTATTTAAAAAGGATGACATTCGGAATGCATATCAGTGACTTGCACTGACTTCTTTTACCTTTTGTTTGACCTTGCTCAATTCAAACAACCCAATTCCAAGCCTTATATTAGTCTTTGCTGTCACGCTATTTGAGCCCATCTCAATTGGAGGCGTGCTGTGCTATAATAAGAACACTAACAAAAGTCCATATGCCAAGCTTTGCTCCAATTGTGCCACATGCCTCAAATGTTTGTTTGCTTCTTTTTTTATTCCGTGAAACATTTTCTGAAATGTTCATATGGGAACATTGTCCTTAAGCAATGTCCTCTTGATATAGCAGCCATTTTGGTAGCAGAAGCAGTTTAATGTAAAAAATATACTCATCAAAATCTTAAATCTATAACCTATATAAATATAGCATCCACAAAAAGACATGAGTAACAACAACCAGGTCCCATACCAGTTCACCTTATTGTTTTTTTTGTTTGTTTGTTTTTCGCGGTGATGGTGGTGTAGTGGCGTTTTAGGTCTGGCTTTGCATATTTTGCTAAAAAATGTCCACCCAGGATATACCCGCCAGTCATTTGGTGACAGACACTACCACGGCAGATGCCGCTTTATTATTTACAGAACAGGTAAGTCAGCCTGTGTGTGGTTTAGATGAGATCTGGTATAACCCAACAAGGTGACCCTTTCAGTAACAAACAAATTCATTATATTAATTGCACAAATACAAAAAAAAAAAAGCAAAAAAAAAAAAACACTTCCAAGTAATTGTTCCTTGATCTAGTAATTAGCAACTCATGACAACTTCAGATTGAACATGAGTTGGCTCTCTTCCTAGGCTTTGGCTCTCTGAAGTCCACGTCATCATGGGCACAAGGGCTGAAAGAGCAGGAGGAACAGAGCGTCTGAGAGAGCCTACGCATGCCGAGCCGGAACACACTGTTGGACAGACTGTAGATGACGCAGTTGCAGAAGCTATTGCTGATCGCTAACCAGGTGGTGATGAAAGACAAAGCAGGGCTGTCCAAGATGTGGGAGCTCTCCAGGAGAAAGTAAATGATGTAGGGAAGCCAAAGCATGTAGAATACACTTGTGATGCGAAAGAGCACCATGGCATAGCGCCTATCAGGGCCATGACCTGTATGGTGCCCCCCCTCACCAGCGTCCATCTCCTGGCTGGGAAAACGGGCCCTTCGCTCACTAATCTCCCGATTATGCTGCTGACAGATGCGGAAGATGTGAAAGTAGGTGAAGCAGACCACAAGGGCTGCTGGAGCATACAGCAGGCACACAACAAAACCAGTAAACAGAGCAGAGGTTGGCCAGAAATGAGCACACCATTCAAAGATGTCCCCATGGTATCCTGGCTTGCCCCAACCAAAGAAGGATGGCAGGAACACAACGCAAGAGTAGATCCAGATCAGGATAATGCAGCAGCGTAAACGGCAAGGCGTCACCAGCTGGTTGTATGAGAGGGGCTTAGTAATGGCTAGGTAGCGATCTACACTTATGCAGGCCAGGCAAGCCATGGAAACACTCTTCAACACTGAGATGATGTAGCTGAATACCTGGCATGTGAGTGGTTCTTGGACACCAGCTGGGTAGTGCAGCAAAGAGAAAGTGGGCACCAGGCAACTCAACCCCACCAGAAGGTCTGCGTAGGCCATAGTCTGGATAAAGTAGCTGGTGGTGTAGTGGTGCAGCAAAGGGGCACAATGAAACACAAAGATGACCGTCAAATTCCCAGCAATAATGAGCACAGTCAGCAGTACAATGAGAGCCGTCTCTAAGATGCAAGTCGCCATGCCCTCGTTCTGTCCCCAACCCAGAGGGCATGAGTGGTTCAGGGACACACTCGCACTATTTCCAAAACTACTGTTTTCAGTTAGCACAGGCTCAATCAGTCCTGACTGGTTCATTGTCCTGGTGCAGTGAAGTTCCTTGGGTCTTCACTCAACGCAGATGGACTGCACCCAAAACTCTGCTTGCCCTTTGTCTGTAATGTCCATCAGCAAACATAACTCTACTGAATTTCATTTTTCATCTCACCTCGGTTTTGCACATAGCCGGGTCTCAAAGAGATAAGCATCGGCAGCAATCAAGATATCCGGCAAAAAAGGAGAATATACGGTAGGCGTTAGAAAAGACCATTATGTCAGTGCTGATTACTGGAAGAATTTATCACAGTTCTCAGAGCTCCCCCAACAAGCTGCAACATCAGCGTCTACTGATTTTCTTGACGGTCCTTGAAAGGTCAAAGGGTAACAGATTGTGATCAAGCTCATCACAATTAGGGACCAGATATAAGGGTTTCCTACACACATGCCACAGGATTATTAGCAGATTAGTGGAGATATTTGACTTACACCTTTTCAAATAAATACCAGAAAATTTGGGGAAAGTAAAAATTTTAAACCTAATTTTGACAAATTCTGTGCACGCACAGGTAAACATCAGCTAGTGTAGTTTAAAGGCAATCATTTTCTTTAGCCATAACTTCAGGTAACTTACAAAATTCCAGAAATACAGGAGGGCTGAAAGTTACATTGGATTCAGCAGATTCCTTGTCTGGATACAAATACCTGTGCAAGGTTTCTAATGTGGCATTTGTAAAGAGGTCCCCATGGCCGCTACCTGGACCCCCCTGTGAGCTTTTGATTGTCCAAAATCCAAACCTAGGCACATTGTACATAAACAAAGAATACACTGTGACACCTTGTGTCGTTTCTGCACAGTGTTTCAAAGCTGCAGTGTTTGGTGTCCACAGCTTGAGCAAAATGGAAATGATCAAAATTTCTGAACAGCACTGCCATGAAGTCTGGCTTTGGTTTGTTTTCTCCCAATTCATTCACTTTTTTCCTGAATTTGATTTTATGAACACGAAAGAAATTAAACATTCAAAGGTCATTTTTCTTGCAGAGACCATTTCAAAAAAGGTTTCATGAGTTTAAATCTCTTAAGGTATCCTGAAAAAGTGATAAATTTTGATACCTAGCCATTACATATGCATCCATATTTCTCCAAACAGTCTCTTTCCCAGGTGCCCAAAAGCTCTGCATGTCCCGTTTTCAGTGTGCAAAGATCATTACGAATGTACGCCTGGATTTAATCACTTGTCAGTTTTTCTGAAGTCCATATGCAGCAGTTTCCCTATTGATTTTCCTCATTTTCTGTCAGCAGAATTTCATTAAGCAACATATGACGACACTGGAAGGAAAAAAAAAAAAACAATCTGTCGGAGATATAGGTAAAGAGTCTGCATGGTACTGCTGTCATTGTCTTCAATCAGTGGTTCCAGCAATCTGATGCAAGTCCTTTGCTTGTATGTACCAAAAGATTCATTTTAGCAATTAAGGAAAAAAAAGTAACCGGAAAAATTCAAGTTGATAAGAGTGGAGTACACAAGAAAACAAGAATTATCAAGAAAACCGATGACAAAAACAATAGCAAGGAGAAGCAGCAGCGCAGAGGTGATAAGCAGCCCTGGACTGCTGGCGCAGTGGGAAAGAGATGCTGCGAGTGGCTTTCATTTCCCTCTCTCTCTCTCTCTCTCTCTCATTCGCTCATGCTTGTGCGGTCTCTTTCACATGCTCCCTCCCTTGATGCCAGGCTCTCGCTCCCTCTCTCTCTCTCGTTCACATGCACACACGCTTTCCCCGCCTTCCCTATGGGCTGCACCTGAGGTCCTGCTTCTCTTTCAACTCCTTAAACATGCCCGTCTACTCTTCTCTCTTGCCCTGATTCTTCCATGATCTTCCTTGAGACAGACATCCGAGACGATTCCTATTCAAAACGAATCAAAAATGTTTATCCCTCTCTCATTTCTCCAACAGCTTCTTGCCCCAATTTCTTTGTCATGTTATTTCACTTCCTTTCTCTTTTCCTCAAATTACTTAAACATGGCAGTGACCAAGCCTGACTATGCCTGCCCCTTGGTTACAGTTGCCAGGCATTTTAGCTGGCTGGGACCCTCCCACAGAGAAGCGAACACAGTGCAACAAACAGGAACAAATTACAGATTACGGGGCTGTGAATGAATGAAGTGATTCTGCAGCCAAGAGAATTTGGATGTCCCCCCCAGTTTGTCCTGCAACACTTAAATTGAAAATTGAAATAATAGGTTTCTATTATAATATTGACCTTCACAGGAAAATTATCAATTACAAAAAACGGGTGAGACTGGCCAGCCACAGAGCATCAGCCGCCCCAATGATCTGCACCTTGCAACATAAGCTACTTCTAACCAGAGGGCTGTGTAAATAATTTACCAAAAAGGGAAAGATGGGAGGGCTTTAGAAAAGGGGGAAAGAAAAAAAAAAAAAAAAATACTACCAGCACAACAATCCCAACCTCCTTGATACATTATCTTTTGTGTCGTCTGACTCATGACACTCAGGGCTTGACAGCAGACAGTCAGCATTTATTGTAATAGCTGCCTAAATTAAGGTCAGGTTGCCACCAACACTGATACTGACTGGTTAACCTGAAGGGAGGGAAATGAAATAAAATAAATAATAGTTTGACAAAGAATAGAGCCTTCTTTTATGAGTTCACGCAGTTTCCTGTACATTTTAAAACCTATGCTGATGCTATTACCAATTTCTGAGAAGGCTGTCACAAGCGTAGTCATACAAAATCTGTACTAGAAAAGCAACAAGGAAGACAAGCATTACTAGTGGCTCAGTAAATGTTGGTTGCATTAAGATGCATATAAGAATAAGACTGTTGTAAGAAGGGGTGTTGAGGCTAGAACAGCCATGAATGCAGCTGGCCTAAGGAGACTGGGGGAGCTTTGTCAGAAACCGTCCCTCTCATTCCACAGGCACTTCATATGCAGCTCAACAGAACACACAGAGCTGGTGAAGGGCAATGACCGATGTGAACAAATATAATAAATCAATATATGCACTCTCTAATTGTTCAATTATGCACTTTGGACATTTTATTTTTTTAAATGTCCATCAGTTACCAGGACGTAAACCACCATACAATGTTCATTAATTGGGAAAGGCTTACATATTTGTCAAAATTGAATCCATAATTTATTTATTTTTTTTAAATCATTGCCCTAAGTAGTGAAAAAAGTAATAAAAAACTTCCTTATCTAGAATACAATTTATGTACCCATTGGCAATGCGGAAATACATCATTATCATCAATAAAGGATTTTGTCAATCACACACCAATGTTTTATGAAAATAATAGATTGTCTGTCTTCAATTATGCATACCCGACATTTCTTTGCTAAATGCTTGCTTAGGTTTGCTTCCATTCACATTTTTTTTTAAATTGTAGGCAAGTGATGATCTATCCACCCAGACAGTCAAGTGATTTATACTTCCTGGAAATGAAATTAATTCAAATGATGTTAACATTGTCAGCCTCTCATGTGGCCCCATCAGTCACATCACTGACCCTCAAAGCACAATGTGGCTAATGAGAAATATCAATAACATGATAAACGTTGTGTCGCTAATCTAATGTTATATAGGCATTATACCACACATGCAGAGAATAACTATTCCAGAAATAAAATGATATCACTATTCTCAATCAAAAATAAAGGCCTTTGCTGCAAGTGTCCTCACTTTGTGAGGTGTGCGCGCGCGCGCGAGAGAGAGAGAGAGAGAGATATCCCTTTCCACCACACAAAAAACAAATGATCTCATAAATCCAGAGTGCACACAAAAATGACAAATGCAAATAAACTACCAAATTATCTGCCATCAAAGATTTCATTACATGCTCCATAAAGACGATAATCTACTTAAGCAGACTGGTGAGGACTACATAATTAATCCCATAAGCAGTTGGAAATAGAAGGTGGTGGCACACAGTTTTAGCAAAGAGAAGTTTAAAAAAAAAAAAAAGAATAAACTCTTGGATGCAGTCCAGTGATTTGTCTCAGCAACAGTGAGTTTAAAAGGAAGACTCTTGGCACATAGCAAATAAGACATTTCATGCACAAACAAGCCAACAGTCAAATTGTGTATTGTGCCTCAGTGCTTCACACAATTATACACTTCTCTGCACTGTTATATATAAAACACAAAAATGTATACATATAGGCTGGCCCAGACGGCTGCTTGGGGGGGGGGCCGGGGACATGCACCCGCCAAAAGAGTTTGAAATTAGAGACTTCAAATGGTGCATTCTGGTGGCATCTCAGGCTGAATATAGGCACAACATTATTCAATTTGCTAGTTTTACCTGGTCAATTATGCAAGGAGCAAAATTTAAACGGCAAAATTAAATTTAAAATGAAAACACTGGAAAGTCAATTCAGAAAAATATTTCATTTTATTGTGCAACAAAAACAAATGCATAATATTGAATATACAGAATCGAGGTCAAATCAAGTAACAGTGCCATCTAGCGACCAGCACCTAGAATATGGTTTTATGTATGGTTGGGAACGGCAGTCAGAGCACGCAGCGAAACCCTTTATTTTCACTTGTGGGTTGAGTACCAGGATAGTCTAGACCTATTTATTATTATTATTACAATATCTTCCTGTTTCTATAGTTAGTACTATAATAGGAGATATTTCGGTATGGAAAATACTCTGCATTGCTTAATTTATGGCATTAATTTTTTTTTTTGGTGTGCAAGTGACAGCGCGGTGCTGATGTTGCAGCGCGCCACATATCCACGGTTTGGGAAAAACCTTGTGTAATGTTTTTTTTAAAATAAATAAATAAATAAATAAATAATTCTGTGTGGGGGGGTGTAAGTAAGCAATTTGCAACATTAAATTAAAACACAACAAACTGATGAATAATTCTTGATGCACAAGGTGATGAACTTTCCTTTTAAAAAATGCATTATGATGTGTATCTAATCTTATTTCATAAAAGAAAAAACTAAGCCATACTTTTTCTGTTTATTAAAAACAACAGACATCAAATTAAAAATACCTTCTTCCCAAAGAAGTTCCAGGCCTTTTTTTTTTTTTTTAAGCCCTG
>JAODIB010000007.1:30021773-30034236 GCA_027575605.1 Sciades troschelii | reverse complement strand
GATGATGTTTTAGGTCATATTTATGCAGAAATATAGGAAATTCTAAAGGGTTCACAAACTTTCAAGCACCACTGTACTTGGTAAACGTTTGTTTTTCTGTACCTTTTTCCTGTATTTCTGACTGACGGATGAAGGAGTTTTATGAGTGAGATTTCATCCAGATATGCTCCTCAGGCCATTTATTTTGTTTTTTTGTTTGTTTAATTACATGCGGTATCAAAAAAGTATCAAACTTTGCTCTGCTCCTTAGACTTGAATTGCTGCATGACCCACACTCTGAACACACTCTGTTTGTGTAGTTGGAGGAACAGGAAGCAGGAGGGGTCCTCATCCTTACCCTATTACATCATCGATATCTTCCAACTACTCTTTGACACACCTGCCATCCACATGCCCACTCTAAGGCCTGAAGTGCACACGAGGTTACGGGGGAGTGGCAGGCCAGTGGTTTCCGGTGATGTCTGACCCCATCTGGTTGTGATGTGACTTTGCTCACACTTGGATTAGCTGGTACAAAGCAGAGTTCCCTCTCACTGAATTGTTCTTGCCCTGCAGCACCCCCTCCTATTAGCTCTCAATCATATGGTCTGTCGGTCATGTGATTAATAGCAGGTTAGCTGCCTTTAAGTGGGTTGGTCCTGTAGAGTGCCTGACTGTGGGCAGCTCGTAAAGGGTGACCAGATGGGTCGAGGGTAAAGAGACACTTGGCGTATTCTCTCTTACTTTCAGATCCTTGTGGTTTGTCTCCCCGTGCGTCTCTGAGCTTGTCATCAGGACGAAGTTAAGTGGCTGGGCCTATGGAGCTTTCAGGATGGCCCACGGGCAGCTTTCCAGACAGTCTAAACACCTTTAGCTAGTGTCTGGCCAGTGCCACTGCACTTTGCCAAAGTGCCGGTACTTTCAAAGCAGCTTCAGTCTGGCTGCAGGGGCTCTTCAGACCGCCAATGAACTGTGGTCTTTGTGGCTTCCCAAAGCTTGGTACATGCACTGTTGTGCTCTGCCAGTTTTTTATTCACCCGAGGTGTTGTTGTGGAAGGGATCTTGGAACATAGTAAACAGAAGTGTTGTGCAAGGCCTTTTGAAGCAGAGCTGTTGAGACGTTGATTACAAGGGCAGAATTTATTGACGTAGCAGAATGCAGAAAACTTGCCGTTCATTCATTCATATTCTCGGAACAACCTCAGAAATGATGCGGAGGAACTAATATTTTTCCTTAACTCCTGTCTGTGCCCAAAAGTGCTCAGTGCACATCAAAAAGCAGACGGTGCCCTCTGCCCACTCTCAATACCAACACTAATGCTTACTGTCCACAGCTCTCATATTAAAGCCTCCTCTTCTTGCTCAAGGCATCCAAAATATTTGAAAATGACCTTGCAGTGTTCCCAGCTCCCTGTCTTGTGCAAGTGCTAGAGATAATTTATATATAAAATGTAGGGTTTGAAAAATTGCCATTTCCATCTTTAGGTGGCCAGGGCTCTCCATTACCAAAATGGGCTGAGTCACTGCACCATGTGAATCTTAATGAGGAGTGCACGGCCAGGACAGCCTCTCCCTCTCCCTCTCCTCCCTGCCTTCCCCCCCACTCCAGATCAGATGTAGCTGACTTGTTACTTTTTGTTTTACTTTTTTTGATGAATAGTTTTGCAGACATCCAAATAGATATAATTTGCTTTGAAAAAATACCATTCAGTTGAATGTTTGTGGGCTTTTTGGGCTCGGTGCCCTTCGTTGTATCGCTCATAATAGCCTTATGTTGGGCATTAATCAATTTTTTTCAGAGTGAGACAGTGGAAGACGTCAGACTGTTATGCTGATGCATATTCTTGTTTATTTAAAAGGTTTTACACTGTAGTACACTCTTCAAATTGCCTTACAGATCTGAGAAAACACACATTGCACCGTGGTTTGAATTAAGTGGCTCTGTGCTGTGTGTGTGTGTGTGTGGGTTTGTGGAGGGAGACAGACCAGTATGAAGACAAAGAGCCCTGGAAACGTTTCGAACACAAGCTGTGGTTTTCTGTGGTCTCCCACATTCTCTGTTCCTTCTGCGGACACACTGGGCTCGGCTTCCCTGACCACACACTTCCCCCATCACCGCAGCCTGACTGCCAGCTATGGCACGGCCTTGCCCTCTTACAGCCTCACAGTCTGCCTGGAAACTCTCACTGGCTGCCTCAGCCCACCCAACCTCTCTGCCAACCCACGACATGAGACTCAATACACACACACACACACAGATGATCCTTAACACAGTTCCGAGCCCAGCGCACCTTTTAGTGACATATCCTCACTGAAATGTTGAAACCCAAAATGCCCTTAAGTAAAATCAAGAATCTCTCTTTCTTCATATCTCTACTTCTCTGTCCATTCTGGGTCCAGTCAGGAAAAGCTGCTCTAAATCCTCTCTAGCTATAATGAGCCTAACACTGGTGGATCAGCCGTCTTATCCTCGCTAAGGTCATTAGTGTGCCAGAACAAGGTGTTCTCTGCTCTGTGAGTGCTTTACAAGGCAGACCAGCTGTTTGGCAAAATGTTGAAAGTATTTACATCGCTGGTCTTAAGTTCACAATTTGATGAATAACGTGAACATGCTAATATCCGCAGTTAATAGCTAATCACATCCTATTTCCTGTTGAGGCTGCGTTATGCACATCTGGGTTCTCGGACTTGTAAAAATTCTTCTCCTCTGGGATAACAATGGTTAACAAATGTATCGTTCAGATTTTAATGCCTTAGGGATATGTGCTCTTGTAGTAATTTTATTAAAAGTTATGTTAGCCATACATATTAATGCTCAGGGTGTTAAGGATTAATCAAGATACACATTTATTCTATAAAACAGCACAAATATTTGCCATACCAGTGAGCTTGCTTTGCTGCAGTACCTCAGCAGAAAATAAAGTGATCACAATGGCTCAAAAGAGTGGTGCTAATGGTTTATAGATGATTTATACTGATGTATTGTTGAGCTCAGCACTTAATAGACATGAATTAACATAATTTCATGATGTGAGGTGTCTGCATGTTCCTAACTGAATACAGAACATGTAAAACCTTTACTAACCTTGTGTTTTCTCCTACACTGATCATTTTTCCAGATGCACAATATTAGATTTTATTCGATTAGAACCATGCTGATCATTAATGCCATTGTTTAAAACTTAAAAAAAAAAAAATCTAAAAAACAGAACTGTTTTGTTTTCTTCATATCCAGCCATCATTTCTTTTGTACATTGAATAGTAAATTAAAAAAGAAAACTGATAATGGCCCGTATTTGTACAGGAACTCGATAGGGATCATTTTCACACTTCGACCTGGCTGTGGACTCAAATTAATTCATATAATAATTCAGTAATTAATTCACAATAATGTAATCATGAAAAAGGAATTTTATGTCATACGAGATGACTTTAAAGCTGTCAAAACACGTATTACGTTAAAGAGTTTTATGGTACAATCCCAAAAAATTCTGTGAAAGAGAAGTAGATAATGGAAAAAGAAAAACTACCTGTGGATTCGACTGTTCTTTACCCATGTATCAGCATGCTTCTTTTGTTTCAGTCTGTGCATCTCTGTGTGTGTGTGCGTGAGAGAGAGAGAGAGAGAGAGAGAGAGAGACGGGAGCGAGATGGGGGGGAATAGGGACGTGTATGAGCTGTGTTGAGGCCTGGTCGAATTGCATAGCCCTGTATGCAGCCTGTTATTGTTAGCTCCTGTTTACAGATGCAGCTGCAGATGGGACTCCTGTACCTGCCTGCATAGCTAATGAAAGCGAACGATACCCTCCTTATAAAGCATAAATATGTAATTTGTTCAGCTGGTGTAATGAAATATGTATGTGTGAAACAGCAATTGTTCAGGTCATTAACAGGATGCCACTGTGTATTAAGAACCTCGGTGGTCAGGAACAACAGGAAAATTAATAATTGCCTAAAAAGTTCATCAGTGAAGGTGGGCAGCTGCTTTCTCATTCATATGAAGTGTATTCTCTCTGTGAGTGCCTGTGTGAGAGAGAGAGAGAGAGAGAGAGAGAGAGAGAGATCCCGCTATCAGATGCTATTACAACTACAGTTAGTGATAGCTGAATCTGTCATGGAGGAAGATGACACTGATGTCCTCTGGAGCCAGACTGCTCTGAGACTAGACCGAGCTCACTGTGTTCCCTCTCACCTGTCCAAAATGCCTCGTCAGCAATTTGCACTGCTCAACACACTGTACTTTCTCAAACAGTGCAGAGAAAGGCCACGGTGGTGCCAGCAAGTGCGTGCAGTGCAGTAACTTTTCACACAGCAGGGCCCGGAACAAAGAGGATCCTCTCCTTATTCTTCTTCTGTCCCTTTTGAACAACACAGGTGAGAAGGCGGCAGAGAGAGAGGGAATGGAGGCGTAGTGGATTTACGAGCCGAGTCTCTTTTAATAGTGCACGTCTGTCTGCAGGCTGCTCTGAAAGCTAATCAGTTTGACCTGCCAGGACAGCTTTGGTCAGGGTGCCCGGTGGAAAGAGCCCCTGGCAGGGTTAATTCTATCGGGCCAGGCCTCTGGGAACAGAACATTCCACTGTGATCCTCTTTCATATGACTCACTGGTGCTTGGGAAGCCATCAGACATGATATGATTAGCTCCTGGGCTTCTTGCTTCTGACCAGCACTCTGACAACAACAAAACAAAACAAAAGAAAAAAAAAAAGAAAGAAAAAACATCACTGATACCGTTGATCTGAAAGTAGGCAGCTACCATAAAGCTGTGAGCTACTCTTTGTGACATGCCAGCATCGTGAAAATATAACTGAATCCGAGTCAAATTAAGCAGTTAATCAGACACTTAGGATTCTAATCCCAGCTCAGTACATAGGCTGTGTTAGGACTTTCAGAGAACTGGAAACTTAACAAGGTTGTGATTGTCAATTTGTCATGCACTTAGAAGATTATTTCCTCAACTCCCTCCAACCTAAGCTCTCAAGTGTGTTGTTTTTGCCATCCTTCCAGTTTCACAGAGCGGGATGTTGGCTGGAGTGAAGCTATTCTTAAATTTGCTGAGTTGCACAGTTTGATTTATTTAGCCATAAATTTCCTCCGACAGACTATTTGCATGGGCACCTACCTGTGAGAAAGGATTACCATGGCCTGGACTATTTCAAGATCATGTCTTTTTTAAATACATATTAATGTTTTAAAAGTCAGCAGAAAATGGTCAAGAATTTATCAAGAATCAGTCAGAAGCTACAGAGGTGCAAGCCCGAGGCAGCGGGAAGGTGTGTTGTGATGATACCGCGTGGTCTGCAAACTCCCAGGACCCCCTCCGAGATGATGCGCACTTACCTGGGACAGAGGCAGTGTGCCAGCAGGCGTTTCTGCTCTCCCATGAGTGCCGCCTGGCAGCCTTCACTGTCCCACTGTGCTTGTGGAACTTTAGCCTAGAGGCAAATATTTGTTGTATTCATGCAGTGTGTTTTCAGTAAGTGCAGGTTTTTGTAGTGTTTCAGAAAATGCAGCACTGAAAATGAGTCTTGCTTTTACAGAACCACCACAGCTGTCTTTGTTCCTACGATACTGGTGTGTTGCTGTAAATGTAGTAGATGTGCTGGTGCGTGTGTGTGTGCGCACGTGTGTGCGTGGTGTGCAACAGCTCAGTTGTGTCATTCGTCGAGTCACTCCCCACCTCTGCCCCACCAGAGAAACTAAGCCTGTTATCCACCATGACTGCAGTGTGTCCCAAATGAAATGAAAGCACCATTGCAACTCCACTGCTGGACACAGCACAGTTAATTTTTTTTTTCCTGGCCCACTGTCAAACTTTCCCCTTAACAGTCCGTACCCGCCAGCGCTGAACTGAAAAACAAGCCCACTTCATCTGTTTCTACTCAAAACGTTCCCTTTCTCCCTGAGCAGGGTTTTTTTTTTTTTCAGAGTGACAAAAAAATCTTTAAAAACGTAGCCTTTAAAAAAGAAAACGTGTACCCAGGTTTGTTCCCATTTTGGCGCCCTTTCCCTGGCCGCCATTTTAAGATTGGAGGAAGAGAAAGGTAGGAAAGGGAGGGAGGAAGAGACTGTCGCTCCCAACCCTCCTTACATGGCGGATGAATTTGCTCCTGTTCCTGACCAATAAGAGATGGTCTTGATCATGTGATATGCCACGATTGCACTGAGAGAGAGAGAGGAGTGGCCGCAGACTCGATCCCTCTCTCTATCCCTTCAACTCCATCCTGTTTCCCTTTCCCTTTTTTTCCTCTCCCTCTCCTTTTAAGCACCCATCAAACTCACCCTCTTGTTTTGTCAAAGCACAATTAGAGGAGATCGTTTGCACTGAAGAATAATTAGCAGTGCTTCCTCCAGAGGCTGGGCCACCGCCGTCGCCGTCCCTACATAGTGGAAAAGTTTTGTGCAGTCGCGCCACTCTTGCTCAGCTCACATTCTTCATGTTTCATGGATTTCCCTTCCTGGCCTGCATCCAAAAGCAGGGGAAGAGGCCAGGGTGGCAGAGAGAGAGAGAGAGAGAGATTTCTCTCGAGGAAAGGACTTGTGCCCTGACACACCAATTGTCTTTTTTCTCCTTTTTTCCCCCTGCTTTCTCACACACTCCTTTTCCTCTCCTGGCTTGTAACCAAGCATGAAGAGATTAGTGCCAAACTAAAACAAAATAACAGATGATGATGTAATGAAGGGCCAGTCTAGTGAATGCCACTATGCTCTGGGAAAGACAGAGAGAGAAATTCATTCATGCCTGTGGCAGTTTCACCTGGGCTCTTCGTCACCAGCCATTTGTCTCTATCTCCGCTCCTCTTCCTCTACATCTTTTCCTCTAATACATCTCTTGTGTCTGCCTCCCAATACACCACCTCCCAAAGGATGCTGCAGAATTGCTTGGGGGAAAGAAGCAGCTTCATTTGGAGTTTAATAGCTGAGATCGCATGTACTACACATGTACATAGGACAGTATTATAAATTAAAAAAAGACAAAAATGCGTCCCAGTTCTAATATCTGAACGTCTCCAGTTTGGTTTTGTCTCCCTCCATTTCCTAGAGATATATTGTGTGAAGGAAAAGGCATTAGGATTGATTTTTTTGCATTGTGGAATGGCACTGGAGTGGATATATCCCACTTCTTCTCCTCCTCCTTTGCTTTCTTCTCAGTTGTGATTGTCTTAAGCTGTAGGCAGGCTTGCTGTTTCCTTCAAATTAAGTGCCCATCTTACTTGTTTCAGCTGAAAACTCGATGATAACATAGCCACTGTATGCCACTTCACTGTACTTTTATACTTATGTTCGGGTAGTTCAATTCATTTGAATTATGTTTTTGTATATTAACTATGTACATGATGTAAGTAGTGCATTTGAATGCATTTAAATATTAATGTGCCTGTAATTTTATACTGCTACAGACAGTGAGTCTATTAGTAGCACTACACTATGCACATCATCGTGCCTGTTTGAAATTGTTAGCTACTTGTTCTGTGCATTGTTTCATGAGAATGTCATTCATTCATTCATTCATTCATCATCGTCCTTTGTCCTGGCCAGGGTCATAGAGCCTATCCAGGAAACACTGGGTGTGTGGCAGGAATACACTCCGAATTGGACGCCAGTCAATCACAGAGCACAACGGACAAACAATTTTACACCTCGGGATAGTTTAGCATAGCCAGTCCGCATACTGGGATGTTTTTGGTAGGAGGGAGGAAACTAGAGATCCCAGAGGAAACCCATATGGACACGGCTACAACATGGAGAACAACCCTGGATTTGCTCTACCCTGGTGCCCTCAGAATTTCACAATTCATACAATAATTAGAAAATTGAGTATTTAAAAATAATGTACGCCATAAACGACAGGCATTAAAGGCACATTAGGTAAGGTTTGTGGGGAAAAAGCTCTTTAATGGTTAAATGGGTTGAATAAGATTGAATACGATTGGAATGATTTTTCTACTCATTGAGCCCTCTGCCCTTTCTACTTACAGGATCAACCAGAGTTAGCTTGCTAATTTGAGTTACCATAAGCAAATACTGTCATGACGTCACTGTCAAGTGTACTCAGACATTCAACTGCTGGAAGCCCAAGTTACAGCTCTATGAACATGAAATTTGTCCTCATAATAATTTACAAGGATGTGAAAGGGCGTTGGGGGCATGTCTGTAAAATGAACGACAAGAGGCCAATCCAAATACAAACAAACATTCTGGACCAGAAGGCAGGTTTCCAAACTGTGTTTTGTTTTTTTTCCTCAACAACATAATACACTTGTTCTGAGACAATGGCTAAAACTACTAATTTTTAATCATTTCTACATAATTTTCCACAATATGTGTGATAGTAAGAAAATGGAAAATATTGACTATTGCACCTTTAATTCAGAGCCCTTTTTTGTTTATGCATACAAAAGCAAATAAACTTTTAACCATTTCCAAATGTATAAATGGTCATCTTGGCCTGGTTCTCAAAGTGGGGTCCAGGGAATCTCAGGAGTCCATGAAGCATAGCCAAGCGATCTGTGATTTTATTTTTATTTTTTACATTTTTTAAATTTATGTAATATTAAAATTTTATATGCCCTGTGATGACCTGGCGACTTGTCCAGGGTGTACCCCGCCTTTCGCCTGTAGTCAGCTGGGATAGGCTCCAGCTTGCCTGCGACCCTGTCGAAGGATAAAGCGGCTAGAGATAATGAGATGAGAAAATTTTATATTTGTCATTAACTTCTTATTAACCTGTTTGATTGGTCATTAAAATGAATGAATTTAATCCAAACCTCAATAACTTTTATAATTCTGTGGCTTCAATAAATGGACAAAATATTATTGTACATATTTTTAAAATGACCTAATATTTGAATTGGTGGCATATTTAATGTAAAATACATCTGTATTGATGGGGTCTGTGGAAATGTATTTATTTATTTAAAGAGTCTCTGGCTGAAAAAACTGAAGACTCCTGGGCTAACATAAGTAATATAAATTCCAAATGAACAAAACAACAGATGATTAAGAAGTGATGTAATGACTAGCATGGTATATTCATCAGGTCATCATTCATTATGTCCAAACAGCTGAGTCTCTGCCTGTCTTCAAACAAAGACTAAAGACCAACGTCTTCACAAAACACTTAAATTAGCACTTTCTTTTTTTAAGAAAAGAAACCCGTTTTCCGCTGATACTGTACTAAACTCCTCAACAGGGTTTTTTAAGCTGATGTTACTCTTTGTCCTTGATCTAGTAAACTAAGATGATGCGTTTTCAGCTTCTGTAAGTTGCTCTGGATAAGGGTGTTGTCTAAATAAATGTAAATTCTGGCAATTTTTATTGTAATATTATTCAAACCGGTTAGAGGTCTGCCACACTCAACCACAACTGGTTAGCCTCCTTTATCAACCCTGCCGCCTTAAATCTCTCTTGGCCAACTGTGTTAAAGATCTAAACTGAAAATGGACTTTCATCATCCTGGAGCAAGACTAATCCCATTCAGCTTCCACTTTAATTTTCACTTCACTCTGAGTCAGCGAGCACCCGTTTTCCTTTAACCTGGTCTCTCTGCAGTGACTGCAGCTCTGTAACTCTGTGTAGAGCAGTACGTAGACAGATGCCTGAGGTGCTTTACACAAGAAGTAGACTTAAGAGGATTACAGAGCCACTCATTAATGTGATCAAATTCAGTGATTGATGGATAAGACCATGACGGACAACTGTCCGTGAGCTGCTTTGGACTAATACACTAATACGTTAATGCACTACTGCTATAGTTTGATGGACAGATCTCAGCCGTTCTGCACAGCTGAGAGTGACATTCTGCTTGGGGCTTTTGCCATTGGGAAAAAAAAAACAAAGTCAGATAACAGATGTTAGAATTGTACTGGAAATGGCAGAAACATGCCACTCTTAAAACAAGCAGAAAGCACTTAGCCACACTCGTCTCCCTTTTGCTTCCTGGTCCCTTCATTCCATGGCATTTATTCCCACGGAGAAAGTGGTTCCCAGATCGCAGAGGAGGAGCTGACGTCTAAGCACAGACAGCTGCCGAGCTGAGAGGAAGGAAAAGGAGAATAACAGCCAGGCCTGAGTTAACAAGGCGAGGGTTTGTGTGTGTGTGTGTGTGTGTGTGTGTGTGAGGATGGCTTGTATTACTGTCATTCCCCTGCTCCATCCATGACCATGTCTAATAGCAAAACAGTGGCGGGCAAAACCACATCACTCTTGGCAGGCCGAGTGCATTGCAGGCGTTCTCCCAGCAAACGCTCCAACAGCACAAAGGAAAACACGTTCTCGCTCTTGCCACTGTGCAGGACGATCACTCACATGCATGAAACAAGATAAGGAGGAGCGCTGTGCCCTCTGAAGCACTTCACCCAGGTTGTGAAAGCTAAATATCACTTCTTGTCCATTTTTTCCCAAATGAAGAAGGTCTGCTGCTCTTGGCTTTTGGCTGCCATTTGGACTAATGGTTGTGGAAGGTTATTATTGGGTGCGAATGAAATGGAGGGCTGGGCCCAATTACAGACGATGGTGCGGCATATTTGCTGATTTATTTGTGAAGTGGCAGACAGGGTAATGACTTTCCTGAAGCCCAGGGCCTCTGCATTGCTCTAATGATCTGAGCTCTTAGACAGCCCTGCGTCTCTTCACCACTTACCACAAGAAGAGTTTTGTAGAGTGGTCAACCACTGGACAACAGCACCCACACACAAAGACCAATTGAACCTCCCACATGTCCTAATCCTCTGCAAGAGCAAGTGGGAGTTGTGGCCCGGCAAGGAGGTGTTGGCCAAAAGGGAGGGAAAGTGTTGGGGAGCGAAGGTTCTGTCGTGGGTTGCAGGCCTGCTCTGCATTTCAAGTCATTTATGCCTCCTTTCACTGTTGCCGCTTTCTCCTTTCCAGCATAGCTGGGTAATGAGAGATCTGTAAAACTGCTGTTAGGAATTAAAATCCTTCCCATAAATGAGAAGCATATGTACACGCTTGTCTATAATAACAGCCCTGAATCACAATAACCCAGCAGCAGAGAGAAAGCGGTTTTCATATAATCACAGTAATACTATGAGTTTATCTTGGTTTTGGCAACAGATGTACTGTTGTACTTTGGTATTTTGGCTTTTCCAAAATAGATTTCAGTTTCAGTGGGTTTGGTCTTTTTTTTTTTTAAGCAAACAGCATATCCAAGCACCCTCCACCTCTAATTCATTTAGCTCTGAATGCTGAGATAGGGGTGAAAAGGAAGAAACAAAGAGAGTAAAGAAAAGTGAAGCAGCTCCTGATTATTACCGTTTGAAGGATTAGACTGTTTTGTGTATGTGTTTATAAAACGCCATGCTCCATGAGGACTGTGGTTGAGAGCGAGAGCCACAGATGAGAAGAATGCAGAAACACAAAACACACTCCATTACTAGCACCTGCAGTACCATCTTCAACTGCCAGCCCTGGATACGTCTGTTAAAGAAGGATCACTGGTCTCAGGGAAAAAGAGAAACAGCCCAAGTGAACCGAAATGTGTGATTGCTTTATGTGCAATGCTTCGATTGCTGTTGGTATTTCAGAGCATAACATGCAGTACAATATATGAATAACTGATGACTTTCTAATGTCTAACTTTAATGTTAAGTGAGCAGGGCTAATCGTGGGTAATCGTAATCACAAACGCTGATGGCATTTTCTGTCCTAACGGCTTTAATCAAAACTGTGCATTCTCTACTTCAGAGATTTCCTTGATATTGCTGATGAACCTGGTGATTGACAGCAAACTAGTATCTAAACGGAAATCTAGTGAGTGTTGTCTGCGATGGTAGCTCTGTGCTCGTACTTGTAGAGTTAAACTTGTAGTTGTAGTCAGTCCTGTATTCGGGTATAGCAGGATAACTAGGAGTTTTGACAAGGCGGCTGTCAATTAAGTGCTGATTAGATTATTAGACCAGAATTTTTTTCTTAGGAAACTCTGGTCTTTTTTTCCATTTTAAATGTATTTTAAACATTTTATCATCATTATATTTTAAGGCTCCTGGACCTTTTAACATTCTATGACGTCATTGATCTAGTATGCAAGATTAATGAAGAACGTTAAGGAAGTTATGTTAATTTATCATTGTTAAATGTATCTTTACTATTTAATATTTTGTTATAAAAATTTTTTTTAAATCAAGCCAAAAAAGTGTCTAGCTTAGGATCTTATCCGTCTGTCCCCCCTTTTCCTTCATCCTGTTAAGTGGGGTGCAAGGAGGTTGAAATGCTCTTCACAGGATCGTAAATAGGTTATCAGAAATAGCAGATTTTTTTTTTTTTCATTTGCAGAGACGGACCCCTACATAGCATGATGCGTGTTAATACGTGACACAATAAATCAACCAAATCCATAATATTCCACCCCCTTTGCTTGCTATTCATAGTAAAGAGGACAACATGGAATCCAGACAGGATTAAATCTCTTTTTGATGTGGTTCCACTTTTGTGCAGAATGCGATTTTTTTTTTTTTTCTTCTTCATA
>JAODIB010000007.1:30008366-30019301 GCA_027575605.1 Sciades troschelii | reverse complement strand
CAAAATAGCTCTCTCTCTCTCTCTCTCTCTCTCTCTCTCTCTCTCTCGCATTTCTCAGACTGAGGAAAAAAAAACAAGAAAAACCTAAAGACCATCCTCTAAATCATTAATATTAAAACAAGGACTGATTTTTTTCAGATTTGGTGCTCCGTTGCTTCGTGGGGGAGGGCATATGTCTGAGTTTACATATGTGTGTGTATCCATTATTGGGGGGGAAAGAAAGAGAGAGAGAGAGAGAGAGAGAGAGAATGAGGGCTCGGCACCTAAAAAGGCATCGGGAACCATCTGCATAGGGCGGTGTGCCAGTGTCTTGCCAATGTGCCCAGACCACCTGGCCATAGCGCTAGCCAAGTGTGCCAGCCTGGGCCCTGTAGCCTCCAGACTGCTGCCCCCTTTAACTGCTTTGAAACTCCAGCGGCATTGGAAACAGGGGCTGCTGCCTCTCCCTTGCCAATAGCTTTGTTTGAAGTCAGACAGGCTGTGCAGTGCTGGGGGACAGCAGACAGTAAACAGTGCCCCCTTTCAGTGCACCCCGCCCCCCAAACACACGTCCTCATTGTGTGAATTAGTGCTATGTATTTGTGTGTGTGTGTGTGTTGGGGGGGAATGTCTTGTTTTTCCCACCATTTATTCCACAGCTTTGTATATTATCTTTTCAGAAGTAGTGTTCTAATTTGCATATCCATCCATCCATCCATCCATCTATCTATCTATATCTCTCTATATATATCTATATCTATATATATATATATATATATATATATATACACACAGACAAAGAGAGAGAGAGAGAGAGATTAATCCCTAGTCCATGCCAGTCTTTTTCTCTGCCCACCTCCTTCCACCCCCTTCTGCCACACACTCTTTGCCCTCCTCCTGCTGCGTGTGAGCCCACAGCCTTGGCACAGGCTCCTTGACAACCCTGGGAACCAGCGCTTCGGAGTGGCACTCGAGGGGCACAAACACTGGCACTCCTGCCCGCTTCTTCCTTTGTCCTGTTTGTCTGCGCTTGAATGTCAATGAGTACACATTTGTGTCATTTATTCACCAAACATTTAGTCAAAAGTGGACAGATGTATGGAAATTCGCTCTTGCTATTGTGCACCAAAAAAATAATCAGCAAAGATTTTACAACAATGAAACAGAATTAGAGTAGTATTGCACTTGATTCAGTTTAAAATAAATTGGTGATTGATTTTTTTGGGGGGCATAATTAGGCATCTCATTTGTGATTTCATGGACTGGAAGATATCTGCCCAAGCTCTACCACCAAAATTGCTCTTATATTAATTAAAATCTGTAAGCGAAATGAATTAATGAGTAAGCTGTAACTACATCCCAGCAGAGTTGAACTACATGGTGACCCACACTGCATTTATTTTAAACTCTGCCTGACTTCTTTCTGCTAACGTTGTTCCATCCAAAACATGCAGCAGGGCCAGAGAATAAGCACTAATGACCACAGAGTAGTAGAAAATGTGGAGCAGGGGATTTTCTACGTCTTTCTTTTCCCGGCAGTGACAGGAGACCCGGCCGACCCTGAGCGCAGAGCCGTCAGCACATCTGTAATCTGTGGAATGTGGGGAGAGAGAGAGAGAGAGAGAGAGAGAGAGAAATGAGGAAGGGAGCAGAGGGAGAGGTTTGCACCCTGCGGTTCCAGGAAGGCAGGCTTGTAACAGGTAGTGCCAGGCCAGAGGGCCCAGGTACGCCCACTGAAAAACTAATTGATTACTGCGGGAACTGCTGGGTGATAAACAGCCTGATGTATTGCTTTCCTCCAGAGGTTCAGGCCCAAAGGCCAACTGAGGATATTCTGGTAAAGTGGTGGGCCAACCAAGGGGGAGGGGAGTATGAGAGAGAGGGATATAGTAGAGGAATAGGGCTGACATTGAGATGTTGCCACTGCTGGAAGGGTGTAATCCATACAAGTGACTGGGAGCAGAAGTCTAGCCATGAATCCAGATCGGAATATTTGACAGGTCTAAAAGCGTCTGCTCTTGGAGGCCAGGGGTCCGCTTACACATGAAGACTCTCGCTTTGTTTTGGTTTTCTGTCTTGCTTGTGCTGAAGTATTTTTTGTTTCCCAGGCTCATGGTACTATCAGTGTTTCAAAGGTTGAAGTCAATATTAAGAAGAGAGAATAAAATAGAGGGTTTGGCGCTGATTGCATTTTAGTATATTAATATTTTATCAGACAGGAAGCGTGGATGTTAGCACTTTCTACCGATTCACTTTTGGATTCTGGACTCTAGACTCAAGACACTCATTTTCAGAACAATAAAGTGTACTTGGGTTGCTCTGGTATTATTAGAGCCAGATATTCTGAACCAGTGATTGAGGGAGTTTCACATATTACATGAGCACTGCTTCAGAGAAACAGAAAGAGAGAGAAAGACTCGAGCAGAGAGAGAAAGAAATGGGTACAGGCATCAGAAACCCTAGCTGCACTGCTGCAGCTTCCCTCTCAATTTCCCCAGCCGAGATCGATACACTGCTCGATGGGCTGGGCTGACACCGTCCACAGCTCAGCAAGCATAGCTGGCCAATACACACACGTCTGTAGATCTGTGAGTTCATTCACTCGCTCCGACATTTACAATTAAATTATTGTGGCTGTTTTGAAATTAGTTAGCATGTGTCCAGGCCATTTCTATCATTCTAGGGAGATTTACTGGACTTTTGTGCAATTAACTGGTTTTACCACTATGACTAGAGTAACATTTTTAATGCTATTTATCTAGCAATTTAAATGTCAATAAAAATATATTAATAAATATCTTAATGTTGGATATTTGCTTTGCGGAAAATATAACCAATGTGCTTCTTTTTTCTAGAGATTTAAAAATGTTCGACTTTTTATAATATGAATATTGTTACTTAGAAATTTTGATTTGTAATTTTTGTGTGCGTGTGGTCGACCAACAAAGCTTTTTATGTTGTTGCCCAAATGCCTTGTTGTGTAGGGTGTAAAAATCTACTTGTGGAGGGCAGAGGGGGCATTTGTGGAGAGCAGAACTGTTAGGGAGTGTGTGTGGTCAGGGTTTAGCTCCAGACAACCTCATGAGCTCTACACACACACACACACACACACACACAGAGTAACCTGAGAGACGGCACTCCCTAACGGCCCCATCGATCCTTCCACACCAACCCACTATTCTGTCTCTTTCAGTCCAGTCATCCGCGAAACCCTTTAACTGTTTACTCACTGCAGCACAGCACTGTTAGGGAATTCTGTTTATGGTGGAGATGTAAACATATAGTATGAAAAAGTTGTCTGCTGGTTATGACTGCTGGAAAAAGCAGAAAACATTGTCGTGTGTGTCGGTGTGTTCCAGCACCTGTCTCTGTGTAATGTAAATTCTCAGCACCGTTTGCCAAGCAACCATTAGTTTACCTGAGGGAAATCTGGGCTCGGTTGTCAACTTTCTTTTTCTAGTTTCATTGCCTTTATGCGTTAATAGTAAAACAGAGTATCAAATCAGTCTCAGTCATTATTTGGTTTCCCAAACAGATTTTTATGTTTTCTATAAAATATGGATCTCCTAATTCTTTTTACGACACAGAATCGAAAAAATGTCTGACAGCAGACAAAATATGTATCTCTGACTGTGTAGAAGGACATCTAGAGGGGTTTTTGGTCTGGGTGTGGAGGCCTCTCCCCCACTCATTGGGGGTACACACACACACACACACACACACACACACAGAGGAAGCCCATTGTACAGACCTGAGGAATCTCACTCCAGTGACATTCGCTACTTATCAATGGCTTTCTGCAGCACTGAGTCGGCAGTCTGGCTCTCTGAGGGACTGATATCGACTCTGTACACTGGCATTCTTCTGCAGATCAGGGTAGGCCCGCTTGACTTCACACAGAGGAGCAAATGGGGTAAAAACAGAGCCTGGAGAGAGTTTAGTGTGGGCGCAAGTTTAGGACCTCAATGTATATGTTTTGTTTTGTTTTGTTCTTGAGTCCTGCCCCAGTTGAAACGGAAATTTTTGAAGTCTTTGAACAAATTACTGAAAAATAAAAAGGAAAAAAATCAGGAAATGAGCAGGGAAGTACAAATTCTCAGCGTTTGATAATTATGCTAAGTGAGGTGGAACCGAATCAATACTATTTCATCAAACGCATTCCCAAATTGTTTCAGTCCGGCTTGTGTCACGGTGTCCTTCATTGGCACAGTGTCCCAGTCCGCACATCAAGGTTCCTCTCCTCCTAATTCACTTTCCGGAGACATCCATTATTTCCCCATGCTCTCCTGTAATAGTAATCATGCTTTCATTAATTGATCTGTCGTCGCTGCTGCGATTGCTATGGTTGAGTGGTTCCTGCAGCATCTTAACACAACAAGACATTGTAAATAACTCTTTTTCTTTCAATCAGGATTGAGGGTCTGGTACACACACACACACACACAGAGAAACATGGCTCCAACAATTTAGCACGTGTCTACACCATCAGTCAGAGACTATAATATGAACAAGTTTCATCTATTCAGCTGCTGCTGGATGCAAATAATTCTGGATTATTTATTATGAACTGCACCCAGTTTATAAGTTTAGACAGTTCCCACTGGCACTTTCTTTGAAAAAAAAAAACAAAAACCTCCATGGTGTAAACATTTTATTTTTGCTAAAACATATGTGAATTTTTGTAAAACAATCCAAAATTTACTGGTGATATTAATCGTTATCATTTGTGCACTAATAAATCAACATACCACTTTACAAATAGTGGTTATTTATTTCAAACACAAAATTGTCTTGAATATCAGAAATCAGTATTTTTTTTCCAATGTTTCATTTCTCTTATTATAATTTCTGTTTTAGTTTGGCATAGATTCGGTCAATAGTAGCATTGGGCAGCATCCTTGCTAATTCGTGCAGCCTATTGTTGGGCAAAAGGGTGGCGTTGAGGATGGCAGCTGCCCAAAGGAGGGTGAGATCTTTTAAAATGGTTGCCAAATCTTTCAAGATGGCTGCCAGGGTGTGAGGTAACGGGGTGAGTCATACATTAATAATAAATACTAATATCACAGCATTGTTGTTGCTATTAAATTAATCCATGCAGTATCTAAGTATCTAACTCTGGATGGTGGTGTGTTGTTGTGGCTGCGTACGGCCCGAGTGTTTTTCCCCTTCTAGCCTCGTATCAGAACACTGTTGAACTTGGCAATGAACTTCTTGGCAGCGGCAGCTTCTGTGTCATCCAACAATGGGAGCCGCTAACGTGATTCTCTCTCTCTATAGTTGTGTCTGGCAGGACGATTTAACAGCTATGCTTGGGATAAGCTTGAGAAGGAGAGAGAGAGAGAAAAAGGAGGAGAATGAAGATGGAAAAAAAAAAGAAAGCGTGAACGACTAGCCTTTAAATGGGGTCTTGGCACTGGAGACGTCGCCTTTCAAACTCAAGCCCTTGTTTTTTATTAGATGATTCTGTGTTTGGTAATTATTGGAAATATTTTTTTTTTAATTGTCAGTAGCTGAAAATGCTTAAAGCAGAAAATCTGAATGACGCTTTTGCTAGCGAGGTGTTTGTTGTTTGTGTTGCTGTTCTAAAATGGAGGCTGACTGGTGAGCACAAAATGGAGGAAGAGGGGAGGAGCTACGGTGAGGGAGACCAGAACGCCACAGTGATTGATTATGTCCCTTGAACATGTGATACGAGAAATCAAATGCAACACACGAAACACAGCAATCCAAATGACTATGAATCAGATAAATTTCTCATTGACAGTCTATCGAGAAATGTCTTGGGTAAGAGTTTATTTTCATTTGTGTGTTGAGGATGCAGGTGTTTAGCTGAGCAAAAACTCTTTCTTGTACACTCTTTCTCTTCTCCTGCTGATTGAGCCACATGTAAATGTGCTGCCAGGGTTGAAATAACAAAACCTAAAGCTCTGGCTGGCATGAATTTGGATCCTCTAAGACTCTCGGGTAGACGCCAGAGACTTGGAGCCGGGTGCTGTTCACAACTGAGCATGTGTCCAAAGCCTTTTTCTTTACTCGCTTTCTCCAAAAGGCACGCTTTCCTGTTGTGATTCACAGCACTATATATTTGAATANNNNTTATTTCTTTATTGAATGGTGTAAGGATTCTGCAGTTATTTATGACTTTCATGATATTATGAATTGGAGAATGCCACACAGTCCCATTGATCAGCTGCATTTTAAGATTGGTGTTGATCATTTCAATTTATTAATGGACCGCATCGCATCAATAAAAAATGCAAAATCAATAATGAATGTTTTGCACAAACAAACAAATAAATAAATATAAATAAATAAATAAATTTATTGACTTCAACTTTTGGCTGTTCAAATATTTTGATTCGAATTGCTGTCTGTTTATTAAATTAACAAATTGTCTAATTTTGTGTTGGTCAATTAAAAAAAAAATGTTATCCATGATGCATGTTGCATGTGTGTGTGTATTTTTTCGTGGCAATTTTGTAAGTACCATGAGTTTGTTCTGTAGGCAAAGACGACGGCGGGAGAGAAATGACTTGGAGAGCACTACAATGTTAGTGCTCTCAGCCGCCTTGGCAAGACTCTTCCAGTGTGTTACGGACTGCAGCCAGCCACTCTCTGAGAAAGAGAGCAAATAGTGTGTGTGTGTGTGTGTGTGTGTGTGTACAGGTGGAAGTTGGTTGCCAAAGTGAATTGCTGTGTCTTTTTTTTTTTCTAACGTTGTCCTGCCAAGACCATTGAGGCTTTCGTTTTCTGATTTTCTAAGCCGGGGGGATGAAGGGTCAGGCCTCTCTGCCCACATGGTATGGTGTTTGTGGCTATGGCACCACTCGGGTTCTCTTCATGCCAGGTGCAAATGCTATTCCGCTGTTTATTTATCTGAGGTGGATTTGTTTATCTCACAGAGCCCACAGTGACAAGTCGTGAGTATGTGTTCCTGTTGGAGAGCGAGGCGCATTTATCCTCAGTTCCCTGTACTTTTCTAAATGGTCCCAGATTTGACTTCTCTGTCAGTCGTGTTTGTTATTCAGCTTTGCGAGGAGGGAAATTTTTCCAGGCAAAGCCTGTCTGAAAACGATTCAGAAATGTGTCGGGTGTTGGCCTTTCGTGTGATTCAGTGATGGACTCAAAATCCCTAAATGTATCACCCAGTGTAGAGACCTACACAATATGTTAAAAAAAAAGTTGATGGAATGCAAAGGCAAGACTTTTGAGTTTCTTACTATCCATTTGAGTTCTTTTTAAATCTCATTGTTACCATGATATATTTTCAAAATTTTCGATATAATGAACTCTGTTAAGCAGAAAGCTGCTCCATCCCCCTCAGATTCTCACCCAGCACTATCCGTTCCACACTTCTCGGTCTTTTGTATTGAAGTCAACAATATTTTTATGCTGTTACATGAACAACTATCACTCATGAACATGTTCTGGGACTCAGCGCAATACTTTGCATAGCAATTTTATAACAATTTTTTAATATTTTATTTTATATCGTCTTCATACTACTTTTACTTACCTGTCCGATTATAGCACTATTCAAGCATGCACCTTAAATTCCATTGTACTGTGTGCAGTGACAAGTAAAACATTCCATTGTATTCTACTGTAATATTTGGAAACAGATATATATTGAAAAAACTGTACGCTTAATAAACGTTATCACCTAGGTCTAAGTCTGTGTTAGGCCTGTTTTTCTCTCAAAGCCAGTTATTGGTGTCAATCGATAGAATAAATAAAAATGAATTGTCTTACATTATAGCCCTTCTGGGGCTCATAAAAATTATAATGTGGCCTGAGCAGGATTTGAGTTTGACACCTCTGTTCTAGAGACAGGTGTGTCCATGCTCCTGACAGCAACGAACCCCCATCATGCACCTCTCCTTTACTTCTCTGCTGTTGCTGCAGTCTGTCAGGCTGGCTCTCAGAGAGCACTGAAATACAGCACGCCTACACACACACACACACACAGATCCGGACACAAACAGACCATCCACTCAGCTGCATTCCTCTCGCCATGTCACGAGGGGAGGGTCTCACGGTACTCACTGAGATTAGATCTCTGGCAAATGACGATCTGTTACTGACAACACTTTTTCTTTTATTCAATCGTGCCTCCTCAGACACAGTTCTTCTCCAGCAGGAAATCAGGACTGACAGAGGTCATACACGGGTGTTCCTCTCCCCTCACAGCACATCCAGACCCAGAGCAGGGAAAAAAACAATAGTCAGTTCTCTCTGTGTTTTTCTTCTGGAGCGAATGGGACAGGTGGTATCATGCAGTGTTGTGCTGGACTTTTTCAGAGGTTCCCTGCTGTCAGAGCAAGGGCAAACCCAGTACAGGATGTTTTCTGTTGTGGCTAGTGGAGATACTGCATGTATCTCCATAATAGGCTTGTTTTTGTCTATATTAAGACTTATCCAAGCTTTTTGTATACTTATTCTGATACTGTGGTTACTCTCAGCTCAAAGACATTGTGCATTTAATGGATTTAGATCTTTTTTTTAAACGAGTATTTCCACTATCTCTCAAAAGAAACCATGCTTGCAGAGACGTCTTCATATTTTTCCACATAAGGGGCTACAAGAGGTCAAAACACACATTAGATCCCTGACAAGCCCAGTTTTTCTCTCACAGCCCAACTATTTAGAGAGAGAGAGGGAGAGAGAGAGAGAGTAAATTGAAAGCTGCCCAGGGCTGTATATTTCAGCATATCCCAAGGGAATGCTGGGATCCTGCTTCTCTCTCTGCTTTCCTGGGAAAAGGCCAAGAACTTTTTCCTCCCTCCTCCTCCTCATCTGCCTGCTTTTCCTGCCTTTTTCTAGAAAGTGCAGCTCATATCAGGGCTGCGTGTTCCTCAGAGCAGCTTACAGAACAGCAGAGTTGCGCTTAAGGACAGAGAAAGGGAGAGCGGAGGCTTTCCCTGAGAGAAAAAGGGAGCATGGGTCAGGAGTTCCTCACAGTCTCCTCTGTCCTCCATCTTCCTCTGTCTTCACACAGGTCCTGTTTAACTAATCCTCTGTAACCTACTCACTCTTCACGTCTCACGTGGGAGAACGAAAGAATAGAGAACAAGAAATGCGGTGTTTATTTTAAAATGCAAAAATGTATGTTCCTTTTTTTTCCTCAGTACCACTTCAGTCTTCCCCCCCCGTCATAAATAATCCAGTGAAATCACAGATTTTGTCCAGGAATTTATTAAAAGGATTTTTTTTAAGCACTCACCAAAATATTGTCATGCATGTAAACTGGGACTGTCCAAGAAGAGGCTGCGTAGGTAGGCAGCAGCTGTGCACTACTAAGATGAAGACTGCCCACTTTAGAAAAAAGTAAACTTTGCTATCTTGTAATGTACTCCAACTGCATTTATTCTGTCCACATTCACTGGATATGAGCAATCATGCGCTCTGATTGGCTACTACTAGGCTATCAGCTCATATACCATGAGTAGAGAAAAACAAAATGGCGGAGCGTGTTGCTGAACCAACTGAGGACGAAATAAAAACTCTACTTGAAAACAAAACCCCAAAAATTATCAAGTATTTTAAAGAAACAGAAATAGCTAAAAGAATATTTTTCACAAATTGCTCCTGTCATTTCGCCAGTTTGTTTACATTTGCTTACAAATGATTTTGTCGGATGTTTTGTATAAAGTTTTTATTTATTGGATTTGTGAAGAATAAAAATAAAAATGCTCTGTTTCTCAAAATCCAGTGAATGTGGATAGAATAAAACAGTGATTCCACTCAATCTCATCGTACATGGATTATAGACAACTCAGTGCTACGCGTCTCATCTGCGATCAGTTCATGTACGACTCGATTTTGTGGAATAACTGTTAATTATACCACAGCTTTTTTTTTTTTTAGATTCTCAATTCTGGTTGGAAGGTTTTGATTAATTTTCTAAAACAGCAGCTCCAAAAATAGTGCAGCTGCAACTGTTTCTATAGTACTAACTTACTGAGGGACGCACAACAGAAAACAGGCTCGAGTTTTCTGTTTATTTAGCATTAAATAAGAGTCTCCAATATCAATGCTTTGTAAAAGTCAGAGTCAGAGGTAAAGCTGTAACTTTACATTTTACAGCATAGCAAAGCCTTCAGGACAGAGGGGTTTGTGTTTGTTAACCTCAAGAGGGTAGGCCTATTAAAGAGAGCTGTCGAGGGAATGACTGTTTATAGCTGCTAGAACTCCAGTGATAACAGGCAGAACTAACTTGTTTCGAGGATGTTTCACATCAATAAATGTAACTTTAAAACTATGATGTGTTGTTATTGAATAAAAAAAATAATTACTGTGGTATAAGAGGAATAAAGCACTCTAGGAAGTGCTGCTGTAGGAAAATAAACTTCAGGCTGGACCTTCATTTCATCACATCTGAAGGTCCTGAGTAGTAGGGATATTCTAAAATTGAGTATCATGAAGATCTAAAATAAAACTGAAGGTTCTTCAAGAATGGGTTTAGGGACTGTTGGTAAAGAAACACGTCTTAAGATGATCAGATGTTGGTTTGTCTTGGCCAGTGCATATGTGTGTGTGTGTGTGTGTACTCACCCCTCTCCGAGTCCGTTCGAATCTGCTCTTCCAGGTCTTCAGGAGACACGTAGCACTCAGTGTCTTCCTCTCCAGGAGTACGAGGCTTACACTTCCCACAGCAGCAATTGAAGCAGCAACACAGACAGCAGCAGAAATAGCAGCCTGTCAGCAAGCCACAAATGGCAAACAGACCCTGTAGACAAGTGTATACATACAGAACACACACACATTATTTACTTAAACCTAGCAAGAAATAAAAAGTAGATTAAGGTCCAACATGCACGTATGACATTCAACAAACAGTAATTAAATATAGCGCTGTGCTGGAAATCTCACCTTAGCCCACCAACTGGAGAGCATAAAATAAGTATTCACGTTCTCCTCTCCGAACTGCTGGGCCAAGTAGAGCCCCAGCGAGCC
>JAODIB010000007.1:22985106-22995539 GCA_027575605.1 Sciades troschelii | reverse complement strand
TGATATACAACTTCAGTTGCTCAACAGTCTGGGTTCTCTATTGTTGTCTTTTGTGCTTAATTTGTATTTTGTGCATAATACGCCATTCACTTTCAGTGGGAGGCAGGCACACCACTTTAGCATCCGCACTCATACTACAAAGCACTTGCAGAATGTGGCTTGGCAGGGACGTCCTTGAAAAGAAGTTGTCTGGATGGCAGCATATGTTGCTTCAAAATCTATACGTACTTTTCAGCATTAATTTTGCCTTCACATATGTTCAAATTACCCATGCCTTGAGCACGAACACACCCCTATACCATCACAGATGCTGGCGTTTGAACTTTGTGTGAGTAACAACCTGGATGGTCCTTTTCCTTTTTAGCCTGGAGAACACATCCATGATTTCCAAAAGCAATTTGAAATGTGGTCTTGCACACTTTTCCACTTTGCATCAGTCCAACTCAGATGAGCTCAGGCCCAGAGAATTTGGGGTTGTTTCTAGATGTTGTTGATTTATGTCTCTGTCTTTGCATTGTAGATAGAGTAACAAACTGTGTTTACCGACAATGGTTTTCTAAAGTGTTCCTGAGCTCATGTGATAATGTTCTTTATACTATCATGTCAGTTTTTAATGAAGTGCCGCCTCTGGGATCAAAGGTCACAGGCATTCAGTGTTGGTTTTCGGCCTTGCTCCTTCTATGCAGAGATTTCTCTGGATTCTCTGAATCTTATTATGATGATGATAATTTCAATTTATATAGCACCTTTTTCGGGCGGCACAGTGGTGTAGTGGTTAGCACTGTTGCCTCACAGCAAGAAAGTCCTGGGTTCGATCCCAGCGGCTGGCAAGGGCCTTTCTGTGTGGAGTTTGCATGCTCTCCCCATATCCGCGTGGGTTTCCTCTGGGTGCTCCAGTTTCCCCAACAGTCCAAAGGCATGCAGGTGTTAGGCTAATTGGTGGCTCTAAATTGACAGTAGGTGTGAATGTGAATGGTTGTCTGTGTCTATGTGTTAGCCCTGCGATGATCTGGCGACTTGTCCAAGGTGTACCCCGCCTCTTGCTCGTAGTCAGCTGGGATAGGCTCCAGCTTGCCTGTGACCCTGTAGGACAGGATAAGCGGCTACAGATAATGGATGGATGGATGGAATATATATTCTATTTTTAATGGCTTGTATCTCCCATGTTGTGCTATTAAGTTATAAAGAATTCAAAATGATAATTTTTTATGTTTTACTTTATGAAGAAAGTAAACCAAAATGATGACTTTCTGTCTTCCTCTCTTTTTATAACAAGCCATACATTTTTTCTCATTTTTCATTTGTTTTTAAATTAAAGTATCCAACAAAATCTATCCAATTTTACCAGTTACCCTTGCATTTTTAAAAATGCAAGAGCAGCCAAATTAAATTGCAATGAACTCTGAATAGATTTAATAAAGAAACAAACAGATATGCAAAAACACTTAAAGATATACACCGATCAGCCATAACAAGAAAACCACTAACAGGTGAAGTGAATAACATTGAGTATTTTCTTACAGTTACATCTGTGAATCGGTGGGATATATGAGGCAGCAAATGAACAGTCAGGTCTCAAAGTTGATATGTTGGAAGTAGGAAAAATGGTCAAGCATAAAGATCTAAATTACCATGACAAGGCCAAATTGTGATGGCTCGACAACTAGGTCAGTGCATTTCCAGATTACACATGCTTTAAACATTATTATACATTAATCATGTTCACTTTTTCTTGAACAAGAATATAAACTCCATTCATCCATTAACGATACCACTTATCGATTGTGGGTCATGGAGAAAGCAGCAGCCAATTCCAGCTAACTTCAGAGAGCATGCAAACGCCACACAGAAAGGCCCCAGTTGGCCACGTGCTTCAAACCCAGAGCTTTTTTTTTTTTTTTGCTGTGAAGCAATAGTGCTAACCGCTACACCACCCTGAGACAAGCTCATAATCTCAATTATCAGCACTGCCTTTACATGCTGATAAAGAAAAATAGTTCCCATGTTGTTTACCATACTACTTAGCAAATTTTAAATTGTATATATAACCTGACATACGTTGCCAAATTAGTGGTAAAAAAAAAAAAATGTTCACAAATGAATCTTGCCTCAGACACCATCTGTGCTTGGAACAGCCCTGCTACATTTTGTAACCCAAAATACACATTTTCTCAATAAAGTAGGTGAATTTCCTCCCCTCAGATCTAGCAGGAACCAGAATTTAGGCTGTTATGAAACACTACAACAAACATAACTGATGCTAGTAAAGCCTTCCTGTCTTTTAAGATAAACCTTTTTTACTTTTTATTAAAAAATATTTCCAATATGTAAAGAGTTTTGGCACAGATCTGGGGAAATGTAAAGGCACTTAGTTTCACATCACTTCAAGAAAAATTTTTTTGGAAAAGAACTATGGATATACTGTTTTCAATGTAATATAGCTTCTATACTATCCATCTTCTTCTTCTTCTTCTTCTTTCGTATATCATCAGATGGCCAACTCAGTGTAGTGCAGCCATGCCCTCATCTCTGGTCCTAAGTCGAAGAGGCCAGCTTCTGAGGGTGGGCTGTATATGGTGCAGCCGATGATTATGTGCTCGGCAGTCTGTTCAGTTTCGCCACACTTGCATGCCGCACTGTCCGATAGGCCCCACTTCTTCAGAAATGACTTGAAGCGGCTGACCCCAGTGTGTAGATGGTTCAGCGAGGTCCACAGGTGACGTGGCAGGTCTTCTCCTTTTACACCGCCTCCTGGGTCCCTGATGTATTGTTGGATGCGGGAGGGCCCAGCCATCTCCCATGTCTGTTTCCAGGATGCTGCCAGCCAGGCATCTCTGGACAAGTCCTCAGGGATAGACTGTAGCATCTCTTGTGCTGCCTTGTTGTAGGGATGGCGAGACTTGAGCCTGCCTGGTGGAGCTGATGTTATTGTGGCTTTGTGCAGGATGTGTCAGTCATACTTCCGGGCTTTTTTTGCCAGGGTGAGGGTAGCTGCATCCTGTCAGAGACTGGCAGGGGCAATTCCAGCAAGGACTGGCAGGTGGGACACAGGGGTGGGTTTCAGACAACCAGTTACTATCCAGAGGGCGCTGTTGATGGCAGTATCTACCTTATTCACATGTGGACTTTTGCTCCAGGCAGGGGCACAGTATTCGGCTACGGGTAGGACAAGGGCTTGCGTGGATATGCAAAGGGTCTGGGGGGAAGCTCCCCAAGTCGATCCCGCCAGATGGCGGTTGAGCAAGACCCTTGCTCTTACTTTGGCCTTCACTTCATCCAGGTAGGACAGTGTTCGATCCAAGTATACACCGAGGTACTTGGGGGCTTGCTGGAACTCCAGGCGGTTGTTGCCAACATACACGTCCAATTCCCTTCTTACTTCCCGATTGTTGACATGGTATGCTGCAGACACTGTCTTGCCCACGCTGAGCAAGGTGCCACTTCTGGAGGTAGTCTGCCAGGATGCCCATGTCTCGGTTGAGACCATCTTCCATCACCTTCCATGTTGGGCATCAAAGCATGATGGCCAAATCATCAGCATAGCCGTACTTGGTAGATATTATATCCGGCAGGTTGTGAATGTAGATGCTAAACAACATTGGTGAAAGGATGGAGCCTTGCGGGACACCGTTCTTCAGCCTTCGGAGCCTGCTGGTCTGGCCATTGCTGGTCTGTAGGATAAAGCTACGGTTCAATAGCATCTCCATGATGAACCTCACCATGTGCCGGTCCGGGATTGTCCTCAACAGTTTCAAACGTAGTCCATGGTGCCACACGGTGTCATAGGCGGCTGTCCGGTCCAGGAACACTACTCCAGCTTTCTCATTATCCTGAAAGCTGTCTTCGATGTCCTGAGTGAGTAGGGTTACCTGATCCACTGTTGACCTGCCTCAGTGGAAGCCGGCTTGTTCCGGTGGGAGTTGTGGGTCCACCTCTGGCTCAATGCAGCTGTGAATCAGCCTCTCCAGGATCTTATATGGGAAACAGAGCAGAGAGATGGGCCTTTAGGACTTTGGCTCTTCAGCGGGTTTATTCAGCTTTGGCAGGGCTATGACAGAAGCACAGCGCCAGGTCTTTGGAAGCTTGGACCTTGCGAAGTGTGCTGAGAAGAACGAGCATAGCCAGCAAGATGTTCTTTCACTTTGGTGTATGACAAACTCTGGGTGGATATTGTCTCGACCTGGTGACTTGCCCGGCTTCAGTTTGTTAATTGCTGCACTTAGTTCGGCTGCTGTGAAGTCTCCTGAGAGGTTGGCATCGACGCTGGCTGCCCTGGAGAGAGACGATACCTCACACGAGATCAGTCGTGTGAAGTTTTTGTCTGCATCTGGGAAGCGGCCATTTTTCAGGAGCTGGGAAGCAATGGCATCTGCTGTCACTTGACACCTGCGGGGTGTTGTTTTTCTCCCTGAGAGCAGGTTGATGGTCTGCCACGCCTTCCGGCTAGAGTGGGTGAAGTCGATAGATTCCACTACTTCAGTCCACCTAGTCCTTCGGGTGTCATCGAGCTTCTGCAGTAAGGTTGCTACTGTTGTGTCCATTTCTTCCCTAGAGCTCACCTGCTGATGTTGGTGCAGCAGGCAGCTGCACTCCTCATCCCAGCCTGGGATGTAGTTCTTCTTGTAGCCATGCGGGATGTTGTGCTTTGCTGCCCTTAGGAGGACTTTACAGTAAGCAGCGTATGCAGCGTCCACATCAGCTGCTTCTGGGTCCAGCAGACCAGCAGTTCTCGAAGAAGGAGAGCTCTCAGTCCCATACCGCATCTAATACAAAATCATTCTACTTGTTTACAAATCGCGCCATAACCTGGCCCATTCCTATCTATCAAATCTCCTAACTCTATACAGACCATCTCGCAACTTGCACACCACTGATGCTCATCTACTAGCTATCCCCCCCTCTCGGCTACGCTCCATGGGTGATAGGGCATTCAGTGTGGCTGGCCCTAAACTTTGGAATGCCCTTCCACTAGCACTGTGCCAATGCACAACACTGTCCACTTACAAAACTCTGCTGAAAATACACCTCTTCAGAATCGCTTTCCCCACTGCCTCTTAACTGCTCCCGTTGCTTCAGAAAATTGCCTTTTCCATATTCCATAGTTTACTCTCTTTTATCTTCATATCATCCACCCTCTTTGTGGTACCTTTCTTAAATTTTTTTTTGTTATTTAGTTCTGTCTGTGTATCTGCTTTCATTGAGTGTACAGAGTTCTTTGTGTTTGTGTATTGTTGTTCGGGCATTTTAATTGTACAGTGTCCTTGGGTATCTTGAAAGGTGCTTGTAAATAAAATTTATTATTATTATTATATGCTCTTTCCATGAGGGAATGAAGGCTTGAGTATGAGGAAACTCTGGTATGTCAGAACTGTTTTCAGTCACTAACGGCAGAAAACAGTTGTGTTATGACCCTACTGTTATTTGCCATTGTCTTTTCATTGATACTGTACGACGCATTCCATGACTGTACTCAAGGTGTCTTCATCTGTTTCCGGATGGGTAACCTGTTCTGTCTTCAGCATCTAAAGGCTGTTACATGGGTGTCTGAACTCCTTGTGCAAGAACTACTGTTCGCTGATGGTTGTGTGCTCATTGCCCACACAGAAGCCAACATCCAGAGTATCACAGATAGATTTGCAACTGCCACCAGGTGTTTCGGCTTAACTATTAGTCTAAAAAAGACAGAAGTCATGCTGCAGCTGAGGCCTGCCTCAACCTACACCCCACCTACTGTGACCATTGAGGGGACAGCTCTGAAAGTGGTTGATATGTTTTGCTATATTGTCACAGCATGCAACGGTTGATGACAAGATCTCAGCTAGATTGGGTAAGGCGAGTGCTGCCTTCGGCAAACTGACACAGTGGCTGTGGAGCGATCGTGGCATCAGACTCTCAACTAAGATCCATGTTTATCGAACTGTCATGTTCTCCACCTTGCTCTACGGCAGTGAGTCCTGGACCCTTTATAGGTGCCATGTTAAGAAACTGGATCAATTCCATATTAGATGTCTCAGGAAGATAGCAAAGATCGACTGGAAGGATAAAACTCCTGACATGGAAGTACTTGAGCATTGCAAAATACAGGGCATAGAATACCATATTATCCAATCTCAGCTCAGGTGGGCAGGACACACTGTCCACATGGCAGACATGTGAATCCCAAAACTTCTTCTTTTTGGTAAATTGAAGGAGGACCAGAGAAACAGGGGCGGACAAAGGAAAAGATACAAAGATGTTTTAAAAGCAAGTTTGAAATTTTGCACCATAAATCCAGACACATGGGAGGCTTCAGCTGGAAACAGAACTACATGGCATAAACTCTGTGCTAAGGGAGTCTGCCTTTGAGGAAAACTGCATCCAACAGAAGGAGGACAAACATCGGTCACAACCTTCTCACCCAGTCACAACCTACTGGAGCCACGGTGGTACGATGGAAATGCGGCGACTGTGGGTATATTTGTCTGTCTTGCATTGGTCTGGTCAGCCACTGAAAAACACATAAGTAGCCAAATCACTCCTCCAGTGGTGAGATCTGCCTGCAGAGACAGTTCAATCCACCACAATAGTCACAGTTGTAGTTACAGGTATAGTTATAGCTATCGGTGTTGTGGGACCAGGCCCTTAGTCTTGCCGGAGTCCCTGCTTGCACTCGGTGAAAAATGTATCCTGTTCTTAACCATTAGGTGGCGCTGGGCATACCCAACAACCTGTTTTCTCCTCTCTTATTCCCCCCCCCCCCCCAATCTCTCCATCTGTCTGTCTCTTTCTGTTGAGTTACATGTAGATCCTGAGACAACAGTGGTGCTGACCACTGCTCTTTGGACCAGCCTGATCCAAACTGATGCCCTACGTCTGGCAGGAGTCTCATCCCAATGCTCCTGTGGAGGACGGCCCCATATGGACAGTCAAAAGACGCACTTGGAAGACGGCTCTGAACACTTACAGTTTTGCTTTGATGGTTTAGGACTACAGTTGAAATGATAACTTTAAGACTGCAATTGTCATGAACAGTTTTGCACTCAAGTCTCCATCAATGAACAGTTGATAACTTCAACAAACTAAACGTCATACTAAAATTATAATGAATTTCCTGGTTACACAGTTGTATTTTGACTCTATAAGACAGTTATAGAAGCAAGTTATTTATAATCACGCTATCTGTTATCACCCAAATGAGGCTGGGTTCCCTTTTGAGTCTGGTTCCTCTCAGGTTTCTTCCTTATGTTGTCTGAGGGAGTTTTTCCTTGCCACCATCGCCACAGGCTTGCTCATCAGGGATAAAATTAGCTCGTGTTTAAAGTCCTTAATTTTCTGTAAGGGTGCTTTGCGACAATGCCTGTTGTTCAAAGCGTTATACAAATAAATGACTATATGACTGGAAGATGTGATTGACAAAGCTGAGTTTTCTATGTATTATGGGGCAACATCTATAGGTGATGAAGCATTACATCCCTGGACAGGACAACCTGATGAAAGCAGAGATCAGATGTGCGAGCGAAGTTTCAAGGATTTAACTAGAACTAGCCAAAACGATTAGCAAGCAAACTGGCCAAAACCAGCTGCAAGCATGCCAAACAAATATCTCCATCAGGCTGTATACAGATACATTATTGGTTAAATCGAGAACACTGACCATACTAATCACTGTTTCAAGAAAGTAATCAATGTTAGCGCTATGTCTAAAATTAGCTGGCTACTTTGTTGCTAAGCTGCAAGCTGATGTCCAAGGCTGTTGCTATGCTGTAATTTGAGTTCAAAATGTTGCATGAATGAATGAAAGCCACTCAAACCTTTAACTATACAAATCTGGTTCAAGTACCTTTTTTGAGCTTTATGTGCTCTAACCGAGCAAACAAAAGACATGCTTCTGTTTTTTTTTTTGTCCACTGTGCATGTCAAACATCCTAAGGTGGGAAAAAATGTTAATACAACTTGCAACTTACTACTTACAAGGATCCCGAAATACAGCATTAGACACTGGCTCAACCCATAATGCAGAACATGCTGAATTCTATGCACCTCAATGCAAGGATTATATAGTTTTGTAAATCTTTCTGGATGACCAACAAATACTATAGTTTCATCAGAAGTAAGATGATGGAAGAATCAGGAGACCAAGAGTCGGTTTTTAATAAAAGAAATGTGGTTTATTGTACACACAAAGTTAGCCTGGGCAACAGTCTCAGGCTAGGTTCATACTGTCTGTCTGAATCTGTTTTTTTGCATTATATATTGCAAGTGATCAGATCCCATCCGTGTAGCAATCATTTTCAGTGTTACTCATGTCGGTGTCTATAGTAATGATACTGTACCCCAAAGAAGAAGCAGTTAATGTCTTATTTTTTCAGCTGTTCCTGTTCGGGGTCGCCACAGCTGACAATGTCCCTCCATCATCTCCTGTCCTTTGTCTCTTTTTCTGTCACACCAACTGTCCTCATGTCTTCCTTCAACACATCCATAAATCTCATCTTTGGTCTTCCTCGTTTCCTTCTACCTGGCAACTCCATCTCCAGCATTCTTCTCCCAATATACCCTGAATCTCTCCTCTGTACATGTCCAAATCATCTCAACCTTGCCTCTCTCACTTTGTCTCCAAGTCATCCTACATGTGCTATCCTTCCAATATACTCATTTCTAATCCTGTACAACTTTGTTACTCTCAGTGAGAATCTCAACATCTTCAACTCTGCTACTTCCAGTTCAGCCTCATCTTTTTGTCAGTGCCACTGTCTCCAAACCGTACAACATCGCTGCTCTTACTACTGTCCTGTACACTTTCCCTTTCACTCTTGCTGGCAACCTTCTGTCAAAAACCACTCCTGACCCTCTCCTCCATCCATTCTAACTTGCTTGCACTGTCTTCTTCACTTCTTTTCCACACTCGCCATCACTTTGTCCAGTTCCCCCCTGATATTTGAACTTAGGAAGAAATTGCTTTACTTATTTACCACATGGGAACATGGAGTTGTGGAGCAGGTTTTATAAAAATAATGAGACAGCGTCAGAGATGGAGGAGGCTTGCCTGCTCTGCTTTATTTTGCGCACCACCAAACGACCATGTTTCCTGTATGTGTTACATAAACATGAACTTCACAAATGTGGTTTGAAATGGATTTGTATCAGTTGGATCTTACGATTTTCGGCGGTTCAGACTTGGGAACATATGATCAGACTTGGACCGATTCTTCAGTTTGAACATAACTTTAGTCTTGGTCTAAATAAATGTTGGACACAGCCTGCATAAATACTGAAGTTGTGTTGAGGTGTATGTGCAAAGGACATACCTTAGACCAGATAGATAATACCCAAAACTAAGATAAAGGAAAACATGAGCAAGAACAAAATCATTATGACCAAGGAACAGGTATGTGTACATTATAAGTGAGCAAAATACAGATATGAATACATTATGAGTGAACTAAGACCCTGACTGAAATCATATTAAATTGAATTGACTGTAATTATTCAATCATGTATAATAATTATGGAAACACAATGAAATAACCAAAAGGTATCATCCTCAAATCAATTGTGCCTATTATAAAACTTGACTAGTAAAAAGAAAAATAAATACAGAAGTAAATAAAAATAATTATATATATACACACACACACTATTATTATTATTTTTACATCACTAGACCATCAGCAAAGAGACTTTTGATGAACTGAAATGCTGGTACTGCTTCCACTCCATTCACATGTGAGTGGAGTTTATTGACAAACTTTCTGGTATCTCACTGGCTCTGTTTTAGTTCAATGCTGCAGTACTACACTGATAAAAGTGTTAATGCATTTACAACCCCAATGGCAAAAAGGTTGGGACGCTGTGTAAACTGTAAATAAAAACAGAATGCGATAATTTGCAAATCATGGAAACCTTATATTTCATAAAAAATAGTACAAAGACAAATCAAATGTTGAAACTGAGAAATTTTCTTGTTTTTTGAAAAATTTATCCTCATTTTGAATTCAATGTTAGCAACACTTTTCAAAAAAGTTGGGACAGGGGTGTGTTTACCACTGTGTTGCATCACCTCTACTTTTTACAACACTCTGTAAACTTTTGGGAACTGAGGAGACCAATTGCTGTAGTTTTGAAAGAGAAATGTTGTCTCATTCTTATCTGATATACAATTTCAGTTGCTCAACAGTTTGGGGTCCCCTTTGTTGTATTTTGCGATTCATAATGTGCCAAAGTTTTTCAATGGGAGACAGGTCTGGACTGCAGGCAGGCCAGTTTAGTACCTGGACTCTTTTACGACAGAGCCATGCAGTTTTAATATGTGCAGAAAGCGGTTTGGCGTTGTCCTGCTGAAAGAAGGAAAACCTTCCCTGAAGAAGATTTTGTCCAGACGGCAGCATATTGCTCTGAAATGTGTTTATATCATTCAGCATTAATGATGCCTTCCCAGATGTACAAGCTACCCATGT
>JAODIB010000007.1:17924256-17936496 GCA_027575605.1 Sciades troschelii | reverse complement strand
GTGTGCTTTGACAAGAAAGTGAACATGTGCATAAACACTGGCAGCAATAAATATGTTCAGAAATGCACAAAGTGGGCAGTAGCTGAAATTTCAATCATGTAGGGGAGTCCATTTATGAGTTCCAGATCTGTCCATTAACATTTCTTGCAAAAGCCATGTGACAGTGAAAGAGGAAACAAGAAATGAACTCACACTGTTAATATTCATGATGATAAAACAAGGCAAGATGTTTTCCTTTCACTCTAAATGTGGAATTAATATACTGAGAAACATACGATCTCCACGCAATACATATATTTCTGTCTACAGACTAATTTGCACTGTTAAATAATGATTCTCTAGTGAAAATCCTAATTTAGTCTTGACTAAGATTAACAGAAAACTGACCCTTGTTCTGTGGTTTGTAACTAAGAAACAACAGACTAAACACGACGCTCGCGTGATTAGGTTTGATTACTATAACAGAAACACAACTTTAACATCATGCAAAAAAAGACACAATGAACAAAACTTTTATATTCCAGTACCTTTATTTAGGCAAAGTCTAACTGTGGGGATAGACACGTGTGTGTGTGTGTGTGTGTGTGTGTGTGTGTGTGCGCGCATGTGTGCAAGCCTCTTCACAAACAGAAGGAGATGGCATGGCAGGTCTGGCGTCATACTTCAGTTGTTATGACAAACAGTTTAAGTGCATGTTGAGAAATGATGGCTGAGGGTCAGAGGGTTAACTGGCTGGCTGCTTTAATCCAGACAGGAAAAGCTCAACATTTTCACCAACATTATTGCTATTGCTATTTAGAGTCAGCTTTCCAATAGTGTCCACTGCAATAAAAATTTCTAAAATCCTTCCTAGAATGGGCGTTAAGCTGTGAATCCAATCTAAGGTCTGTGCTTTCTAGTCTCTCTGTTGACACGTCTTTAAAAAGTTAGCTCTCAAGTAACAGTTTTGTAGATAACACTGCTAAAACTACAGGATCTGAAATGTAGCTGTGATTTTTTTATTTTTTATTTGGTTTGCACTGTTCTCACTGTAGGTGACACTTACTATTCAAAGCCATTCACACATTAAGTGACAGCCGCTGACATCCGGATTCGATTTAAAAATCCTAGGCACAAAAACCACAGTAAGGAAAAAAAGGACCTGGGCGAATGAAATACATTATACATGGTCAGCTGGGTATGTTTTGGGACCGGGACGCAAACGACAAAATGTGTAAACAAGTAAATAAATGATCCGGGTCGAGTTTTAAAAGGTTACAGCCACATCTGAATTTGCTGGGCGGGCACATATTTCCAATCGCGCTCATGCATTGTGCATGTTCAAATAGAACGGCAAAGTCCAAAGTTAGATGAATTATGCATTTTTGCATTGTGTTGCCTTTCTGAATAAATAATAAGCCGTAGTCTGCAGGACACCGCATAAAATGTGCATAAAAAAATGAAGAGGAAAAGAAAGGAGGGGAAAAAAACAGCTAGCTGCCCAAAAGAAGAGGAAAAGTAAACAGAAACCATACATTTATTTCAGCAGGAGCTATTATTCTCGCCTGAACTCAGCAATGGCTGGTCATTCAAGTGAAAGGGTTTTAATGATCAGGTTTGCTAGTTGAAGTCAATTGTTGGTTGTCAGTCTCCGAGGCCGTCCCTCGGCCCCCCTCCCATCCTTCCCTGTTTGTTAGGCTTATGTTTCACGTGCCATGTTCAAAGAGGACGGTGACCACGCTGCTTGCCCCCGTTGATAGTGGAGGCACAGGGACAGAAAGGAAGAAAGAACAAAAGAAAGAAGGGGAAGGGGACAAAGGCCAAGGCTTTTGCTTCTCTCTGAGACTCTCTGTTCAGGCTGACAGAGAACGACACGGGGTCTAAACTGGCATTAGCTGACCACTAAAGGACTCGGTGGAGACAGAAACAAGCAGACCTGTGGAACTCGATATAAATAAGTGCAGCAAAATCAGGGTAAAGATCCCACATTCTCCGAACCTGCAACAGTCTCCTGTGCCAAATTTTACATTTTACATTTTGCATAAGTCTGCAATCGTGCCTGTGCTCTGAAAGATCACGTCTTACATATTATTTCACAATTTAGTAATTGTTTAGAATTATTTTACATCTTATTTTTAAAAAGGTCAGTGTTTCAACAGGGGAAAAAAATAATAATGTAAACCCATCTGTAGCTTCACAGTTTTTTTTTTTTTTTTTGTAGTTGTTGATTACAGCAAGGACTTTGCAAAGATTTTGTATTTTTTATTCAAAGTGGAAATTCGCCTAGTTATCCTGCGTCGTTAACCTGTGCTGGAAAAAATTATACAACTCACCACGTATATATATATTTAAAATACGGACATTTTTTATCGCCTGTAAAACCTCGGTATTAAAACCGGCACAGACCTCTGACGGTTAATAAACCATATACAGAAGCACGCAAAGGCTTCCATAGATACATTTAAAACCGTGTGTATCTGATTTTCCAGGTATCTTATCTCATAGATAATAAATCCCTCCCAGCGTTTCAAAGAAGACAGGAACTATATTCAAGCAAATCCGAGTTTCAGTAGTGTCCTCTTCTCCTGACTTATCTCATGTATCCCTTTATAGGAGTGTTGACTCACTTCCTTTGACACACAGACATTGAGAACAGCCCTGTACAAACAATAGTCCTGTCTGTTATCTATTGTTGGAGAGTCAGTGTCATGACATCAGCAGGTCCTCTTCACGCTTTCCTGACAGTACCAACTGCTGCGTGTCTCTTAACACGCTGGACGAGGATCACGGCTTCAGTCAATTCACTGTGTCAGTACCAGTCCATGAGGAAAGTGCGAGTGAGAACTGCAATGGCGAGTGTGTTTGTCTGCCAGCAGCTAAATTTTAACACCCAATCCCATTTATTTACTTAGGCTGAGTCATTGATTTATGACTCATGACTTCATCAATACTATCTTTAAAAAAAAAAAACCTTGCAGCCGCTCTGAGGATGGTGGTATACGAATGGATATTTTAAAAGCTCAATATTTCATTTAGGAATATGGGAAATGGGAAAACATCCTAAACCTGAGGCCTGTTATGAGGCCAGTTTCTGACTTTGAGCTGGATGCTTGGGGTGATTTGATCTGGCTTTTGGTGGACGTATAAAAGAGACTTTAATTATTAATATGTTTAAATTTCCCTTTTAGGAGACGGGATTGTGGTTTGACATGTAGGTTTGTGGCTAGGACACGGAGTTACAAGTTAATGTGAATGGAACGGAGGACAAAAAAAGAGAGAGAGAGCGTATGTGAGACAAAGAGCCACAGAGAGAAGAGAGAACAGAGTGGACCAAACACGGCAAGGAAAGGCGGCTGACCTGATCTTCACTAATCTGACAAACAGCCAGGTTGTGCTCTTCGTAAGATGGTGCTGCCCGTACATATTTTAGCCAGCTCCCGCTAGCCTCCAGCGCTTCGTCCAGGCAGAACTTCACATTGCCCATGTCGTCCACTACCTGTAGCATAAACACACACACACACACACAGAGCTGATTAGATCACGTCCAAAATGATATCGAGTTGATATTAGTGTGACACACTGAAGCTACTGGATAAAGTGATGGGTTTTGTACTATTTGTATAAAAAAAAAATTCTGAAATAATACTAATAATTGCCATTACGACACATATTGACTGCTGGTATGGCATATCAGTGAGACGTCTGTTTAAAGACTACATAAGCTCTTAAATCTCCTTTGGAAAGGCTGTGAGTGAAAAAAAAAAAGAAGTTCCTTCTCTACACACCCCCTGACACCCTGCCTGATCAGCGCTGGCTAACCCGACACCATCGAGGAAGTGAAGTTTGTGGTGTTTGGTTACTTATTACAGGGAAAGGAGAACGACAAGAGGGGGAATAAGGGGAGGCGGAGATGGACCGAATGTCAGGAAATGACCGGAAGGAGCGTGAACGGTGTTCACGGTGGGGAAGATTTATCGCAAAACGAGAGGGAAAAAAAATCCTCTTGCTCTTCCATCAATATGCTCCCCACCCACAGTGAAAAGAGCCTCACTAAATTATTACCACGCACCTCTTTGAAAACAAAAACTCCGAAAGAATATTCGGTTCTGCTCTATCAAGTTGAAACAAAATATCAAGTGGGCAGTCAGCAATAAAGACCGAAACGAAATATCCGCACAGCATAAATCCAAGCGGCTGTAAATCTCACGGTGCGATGTTTTTGGGGGGCTAAGTACGATTTTTCAAACTCCGACAGGAAGAATGATTATTAGAAACATTTCATTTCAAATTCTGAAATTGAGTAAGAATGTTGTTAAGTTGTTCAGCTCACTAGTTCAATGCGTGTAAATAAAATGAGTCTTTTGCAAGATTTTTATCATGACTGGTTAAAATCATGCTATAGGTTATATTGAGTAAATAATTACAGTACAATATATTATAGTATATTTTATACGAGAACTGACGTAAGGCAACACAGAACACAGTGCACGGCCTTTCGGATCAGATTTATTTTCCAACCTCGTGTTCACTAAGATCAGTACGTGTCATGAGAAGTCGAATGTTACGTAACCCCGTGTTGTTTTTGAGGAGCTGAAGAACTTGTCGTTCAAAAGGTTCTGTACTGTAGCTGCTGAATTTTAGGAACACTTCAGCCTCTTTCTCCACTTATACAGACAAACAGAACAGTATCCGACCTAAAAGCTCGAACAAACAAACTCTTTTTTTTTTTATGTCTGGATCTTATAAAGACAGAATGACGGGGATGCCACTGGTTTTTGGTCAGTTTTAACTCTTTACCCCTTAAAGCAGTTGCTACAGCCACCCTTGTTTATGTATATACTGTTCACCCTTAGAACATATTTACAAGAAAAAAAGTCTAAATACATGGTTTTGACAAGGTTTTAGACAAGGCATCATATGTCGTCATTATGGGATATACACAGGGGCGTCATATGTAGTCATTAAGGGGTAAAGAGTTTAAAGGAGCAGTTCAAACATGCATATGTATTCTACCCCGAATGACGCGTTAGTTTCTTTAAATTTAGCTCCTATAGCTACCAGTTCAGCATATAGCATCGTGCCTCAAGAGTGTTTTGTTTCTCCCATTTCATTAGTTTCATAATATGTAAGAAATAAAGTGATGTTATGAAACGGGTGATAATTTTGGATTATATAAGAGAACAGGTGTTATCTTATCATTTGGAGCGAGTTAGAAGAAGAGGGTGTGTATGTTTGTGAAAGGGATGCTGGTGGACTTTGCTGTCTTTGCAGTTAGGCAACAGCATGCCCTGAACAGCTGACCTCCTGCTCTCTTTAAGTGCCCTTGGTTTTTCCAGCGTATTTGTGCTCGATGCACCTGATTGTCGCTGAGGTATACTGAATATGATATGACTGTAAAGCTTGTATAAGGCTAATCATGGTATTTCGATGGTACTATTAATAATAAATATACTAGTATGCAGCTTTGTGCTGCATCAGAGCTGTTTAAGGAAGTTAAGTAACATATATTGGACTGAGTAAGTTGACCAGTTTCTTAGCTTAATGCAACGTAAACAAGAAAAGCCTGTCTGGGGAGACCATATTCTTAAACATCTCTGTGCTTCTGTTTTTGCTCTGAAAGTTGAAGGCAGCTTGTTTCACAACGGGTGCATGTGGACAATCATTACACCACTGTGTACTTTTTTTTTTCCCTCCTCCCCTTCCCCTCTTCTCTACCAAGCAAAACGCATCACATCTGTTAGTCATGAACTTAATGTGATCTTGGTGTACTACAGAAAAGTATATAGATTAAATACATCTTGTATCTGTTTCTATCTTGTTTGTTTTTCCTTCATTCTTTGTATATGTGATGCACTTATTTCTGTGCAGGAAAACCTTGTGACTAGCCCCTCATTTTCATAGGGGACCGATTGTATTGCTTTGTTAATCTAATAAGGAACTAACGCTGACGGCAAACCATTAAACATGCAAATTATAATACAGTCCTAGCAAGTAAGGAATAAAATGCAACATGCTGTGATGGCAGAATAATCAACGACAGGATAATGTGATGCAGCCCAGTTGTTTATTTTCTAATGACTGCACATCCTGAAGAGGTTTATTACTCTTTAACCACAGAAGGGTCCCCCCCCCCCAATTATTATTATTATTATTTAAAGTGACACATTTTGTGTATTGTCTTGTATCTATTTAGAATGACCTGAGAGTTATTTAAAGTCTGAGAACAAAGTTAGTTCCTGTCAATAATTGGTATGAGATGGAGTGTCTGCTATACGAGTCCCTGTGTAAGTTGTTAGATTAGAAACCATGCGTTCGAAGTAGCGCATTAATGTACTATAAATCTGATTTCAAGAAAGAAATCAAGCTTGCACCAGAACATGGCAAACTATCAGAGCCAAAACAGCTCTGTTATAACTAATTTCAGACTTTTTGACTTTTTAAATTGATGAAGGAAAAGAATAGACTTGAGCTAAATTTTCCTCTCTGCTTCTCCTTACTGGAGCCTGTAGATTTATCCAGTCTTCTGGGTACCATATTAATTCATTTAATTACAAAAGGAAGAGTAACTGCATTTCTCCCAGTATAATCAATGGACTCCAGTGCTACAGATGACTACCTCAGTCCAGTTTCCTATAAAGATCACTACTTTGAAGATGTTGGCTTTTTTATTTTTTTTAAATGTCATCTCTGGGGCAGGTTAAACATCAATCTTTCAATGTATAGCTCGGGTCTAAAACGGTTGGCAATTACAGGGTAATTAGTAGTTGGAGCAGGTCTAAGGCCACCTGTGAATCATGGTAGGCGTATCAATGATTAAGTCATAAATGGTTCACCATAATAGCACAGCATGTCAGCACGCAATAGGAGTGTGCTTTTGTTTAGGTTTAGTGGAGCACTGCTGTTTGTGTAATTCGACTCTGTCCTGCAGATACATTCCTCCTCTGTTGTGGGGAAAAAGTGGCCATTTACAGACTGCTCTCTATGGGAAGCTGGGTCGTGTGAGTTCACCGCACCCAACCGGCCTGCGAAAGTATCTGCCCATTCAGGATGGAGCCACAGCGACCTTTGATCTCTTCGAACCTCTGGCAGATCATCAGAGTGGAGGTCAGTGCCTCATGGGAGTGCAGTTGCTTTGTGCTTGGGTTCAGTGAAATGCTAAACCTTTCCAAGAATCCTTAAATCTTAGGGTTTAATGAAAGTTGTTTCCCCCCCCCCCCCACCAAGAATTCAGCCTGAAAATGTTTTTGGTATCTTGCCTTGGAATAACAAACCTGCACGAGACTGAAGAACAACATTGTTGCATTACCAATTTCCTGCCTCGGATTTTAGCGTTACGGTCTGAGCAAAAGCTCCGTTATGAGGTGCTTTTATTCACCAGCTCCATGGTCGTTTTTGTTGGCAAGTCACTGGCTGATATTTGTGTCGGATCAGAAACTCTTCTTGCTATTTTATTCTTCACGGTGCATGTGCTGTCAGTATTGACGCCTCGCTATGCCCCGCCTACTTGGCTACGTCTGACAGTTATGACTTGGTTTTTAACCTGTGAAGTTTTCATTAACAAGTGTGGAAATGCAAAAAATATTTAGGGTGAAAGACAAAATGTCTCCAATATGCATTTGGAGGCTCCAGCTTGATCATTCTGATCTCTTAGTAACTTAATAATGCTTTAAAGGATCAAGAATTAAAGGGCTCCTGAGTCAGACTAGCTAGCTAGCTATATGCATTAACATTTAAAATGTGGACAGACTAGACTGAAAGAAAAGAAAAGCCTCCTGAATAAAGCCCCCTCATGAAGATCCTGTCAAGTGTGTTCAATAAACAATCGTTAAAATGAAAATCTTCTATGAGATCTTTTTCCACTTATGACGTTGGGGGGGGGGAGTCACACTTGCATTCGCTCCAAGTATCACTGGCCGAATCAAATGTCCTGACCAATGTGCAAATTGCTTGCAGTCATATTTTCATATCCTGTCTCTCTACAGTGGAAGTCACCATGGTTATCTGCCCGGGCATCGGGAATCACAGCGAGAAGCACTACATTCGCACCTTTGTGGATTACTCGCAGAAACAAGGCTACCGCTGTGCCGTGCTCAATCACCTCGGGGCCTTGCCCAACATCGAGCTCACCTCTCCCCGCATGTTTACCTACGGTAGGTTCTGTAAAACATTCCCCAAGCCCTGTAACGTTCTGTAAAACATTCTCGTCCTGTAATGTGACTCTGCCCATTTGGATTCTTCTAAACTGTAAACGCACAAATCAACTGGCTGAATAATTCTTGCAACAATACATTTTCCTAAGAAAATGGCAAAGTTATTCAGTGTTTTTGCCAGATGATGTATCCATACAGGTGTGTATTTACTGGCTTTCCATAGGCCCTAGGGCTAAAGAAAATTTCTCAAGCATGTTTCTCACACCCAAGGTTGCTGTATAAGTAAAGAATTAATATGGTACACACACTGCAAGAAGACTACAGTCATTTTGCGACTGCTAGATAGTCTTTACGTAGTGTTTACATGTTTCTTCTCCATACTCTTTAGGCTGTACGTGGGAGTTTGCAGCCATGGTGGGCTACATAAAGAAGACGTATCCCCAGAGCCAGCTCATTGTGGTAGGATTCAGTCTCGGTGGCAACATCGTCTGCAAATTCCTTGGGGAGAACCGTGCCAATCAGGAGCGTGTGCTGTGCTGCGTGAGCGTGTGCCAGGGCTACAGTGCACTCAGGCAAGCTGGAGTTTCTCTGCATGAAATTCAATAGCCAGTGTGGTTCCACAGTAGGAATGTTACAGTTCATTCATTTGCAACAATACACTGGTTCCAGTGTTGATGAAACAGCTGTACCAATTTGTGTTGGGTATCTGCGCCTTAATGGATCCAGGAATCTCCGTGTTGGTAAAGTGTGATCCCACAGGCCATTCTTTTTATAACTGATATTTAGGAATTACTTTCAAATACATTTGGCAGTGTGTTGCTTTTTCAGCTCTGTTAAAGGAGTTGGGGCCGATGTGCCTGTCAGTCCCAGTGAAGGAATCGTGGTACAAGGTGCCTTGCAGGTCTTACTATATGAATAAGGTGTGGTCTTGGTGCTCGTCGGGCCCAGTAAAAGAAATTGGGGCTCTGTGCCTGTCCTTTTTAAAGGAGGTGTGGCCTTGTACTTATAAGGCCCAACGAAATGTCTTTTGTGGCTGTCAGTGCAAAATGAAGGAGGGTATGCCCTCTCTCCACCCCGGTGAAGGTGGTGTAGCCATGGTGCTTGTTAACAGAAGTATGGCCTCTGTACTCGTCAGTACCAGTGAAGGAGGTGTGGCTTATATGCCTGTCCCAATGAAGGAGGCGTGTCATCAGTACTCAGTAAAATGCCTTTTGTGGCTGCACCAAGGCGAAGGAACGTCTGTGTCTCGGTGGTCATGGAGGAGGTGTGGTTTCAGTCATAAGAAGGCATTGATGCAGCTCTGAATCATATATATTTAAACAGACGGAGTTAAATATGCACTTTCTTTCAGCAGATTGATTGTGTATCAAGATGCATAATCAGTTTTAGTTATATAGCTGTAATCAATTTAATATATTTTTATTGACCACTTCTGCCTGTCAACTGACGTTTTTGGCGAAGCAGCTGTTGCTCGGTTACTGTAAGACGTGGGTGTTACAGGCATGTTTTTTTTTTCATTCTCACATCTCTGGTGATTGCTGTGCTAATCAAAACTCCCACCTATGTGGAACATCCTACATCTGCATGCCTCTGGATTATACTTTGCTGCACATGTAGACCATATTTTCACAAGAGCACGGTGAATCTATAAACAGAACAGACTTGCTATCAGTCATTAGTGATCCATTACTCGGAGAGCAGTAAAATGAAGCCGCCCTTCATGCGGCAGTAGTGCAATGGTATCTGCTGTTAATATTGTGCTTTTGTTAAAGCCACACCTTTGGAAGGGTAAGCTGCTTTACTTACCAGAAGCTCAGCTAGACATTTCTTGAATATCAGCAGATTTTGTACGTGTGCATGTAGGACACTTTTTTTTTTTTTTTTTTCCCCCCCTCTCTTTTCTCTGGCTGTGTGAAAGGCTGAATCACACGGTTTCTAAATGAACTTGTCCTCATGCACATGACTGATCGAGCGAGTTTGTGTGTATGTAGGGCTCAGGAGACCTTTCTGCAGTGGGACCAGTGCCGGCGCTTCTATAACTTCCTCATGGCTGACAACATGAAGAAAATCATTCTGTCACACAGGTAGCGCTCATCACTGTAAAGCAGCGATCTTCAATCTTCTCCTCCGTAGACTGTTGTGGCTTCAGCCTTTCATTCCGGCTAACTTGGTAGTTGATTGGAGACCAAGGTGAACTGATTAAACGAGTGGAATTAGGTGTGACTCCTACTTGGCTGGAATGAAAACCTGCAGCCACACTGGCCCTTTGTGTACAAGATTGAAGACCCCTACTATAAAGTATGGATCTGCATGTATGAACTAGTGTGCAGCAGAACAACACTGCTGTCTATGGTTGTGAAGAGCAATTCTTGATGGTATTTGCTGTAGAAATGTATTTATTTATTTTTAAAAAAAAACTCTTTCTCCCACAGCGGCAGTCTGTTTGGAGGAGGCTCCACTAAGCTGGTAGACGCAGATCTGAGACGCCTCTACACTGCCACTTCTCTTATGCAGATCGATGACAACATCATGAGGTTTGTGTCTCACATTGTGCATTCAAGAAGGCCTTATGTACAGTACCAGTCAAATTTGGACACGCCTCCTAATTAGTGGGTTTTTTCCTTTACTTTTATTAATTAAGACACTTCATGTCTTAAAGTAATGATGGATGTTTCTCTTTACTTTGAGCAGTTCTTGACAATATGGATTACTACAGTTGTGGAATAGGGTTATTTACTGTTTGAACTCAAACATATTAAGAAGGTAAGAAATTGCACGAATTTACTTTTTTGACGAGGCACCTGTCAATTGAAAAGCATTCCAGGTGACTACCTCATTACGCTGGTTAAGATAAGGATGATAGTGTCATGGTAAACGCTAGCTACTTTGAAGAATCTAAAATATGAATCATCATCATCAATGCTCCAGCAGGTTGGGTGCCCAGGATCTCCTCCAATAAGGGCAGGAACCTCTGTTTGTTCTGCATCTCCCTCTGTAGCTAGACTGATGCAAGTCCAGTTAATTTTTCATAGATTGTCCAGATGTTACGAGTGTACGGCTTGTTAGAACGGAACAGTATTTGTTTTTGCAGCGCAGAATTAGAAAGTCTTGTAACATGAGCAGTATACTTCAGGTGTTGAGTAAGGTAGAAAGTACGGGTTGATGAGGAGTGGGTAAGGAAGAGTATATCGTTTAGTGTATTTGTAGCACCAGTCGACATCGTCCTCCTCTACAGCAGGGATTCTACCGCCACCTCTTGGTGGGCTTTTTTTTTTTGGAGGATTAACGTGCTCAAAGCCATTGTGGGCAAGTTTTCTGAGAAAATTCATCCATGTGGATTCCAACTTTGCCAGCTACGAGACATTTGGAGAACATGCCTGAGTACTGTAGGTGAGGTGACTACGAACGCAAGCGGTTAGAAACTTTGCACACGTGGACAACTTTATCCAAGTCTGTGAGGACAATAGTGTGCAAAGTGTAACATATTTTTTTTTTTTTTAAACACTTTTTTTACCACATATATGGAATTGTGTTCCATATATTTCATAGTTTTGAGCACTGTGTAATGTTCTTTATATTATATGGACACATCCATAAAAATAAAAAAAAGGCAAGTTAATCAAAAGAATTTTAATTTTGAACCGGTTCACCATTTGACAATGTGTGTCTAATCAGCGGGAAAACACTGGGAGTGATGTCATCGGAGTGAAATATCAGGAATTATTATACATTATACATACAGGACACTTTTTCACTGGAATAAAAAACGTGTTCTATTCCCTTCTAACAGTTTTCATTCACTTATTCAATAGCATGCAATATTGTTAGCATATCGCTTATCCTATGTGTATTACATCACTCTACCCAATGGAGAAGGAACGTTGAATATGGGTTACCATATTGCATGGTTGGCAAGACATGATATCACATGTCAGAGCTGATGTGTATAATCAGTAAGAAAGTGTTTTGCTGTGCGTGTGCAGAAGCATTTCTTTGTTCGCCAGGAAAGTGAAAGACACATTGAACACCCAAAAGGTGACTAAAACTTCATTAGATGTTTTTCATGCATATTTACAAGAGAAAAACGTACCAATGGACATCGAAAAAGATC
>JAODIB010000007.1:14542898-14554406 GCA_027575605.1 Sciades troschelii | reverse complement strand
CAGTTTCTGAAATACTCAAACCAGTCCATCTGGCACCAACACCCATGCCACAGTGAAAGTCACACTTTGAGATCACAGTTTTTCCCATTCTGATGTTTGACGTGAACATTTGTATCTGCATGGTTTTATGCATTGTGCTGGTGTCAAAGGATTGGCTGATTAGATAACCGCATAAAACAGTAGGTGGATGGGTGTTCCTAATAAAGTGGCCGGTGAGTGTATATTCAGTTGAATACAATACAAAGACAAAATATTTAATGTTCAAACTGAAAAATATACATTCATTCTGAATTTAATTTAGCATGCAACAAGTTCCAAAAAAAGTAAGGACAGGGCAACAAAAGAATGGGAAAATTGTGGAATGCTAAAAACAAACAAACAAAGAAACAAATAAAAAACAAACACCGGTTTGGAACATTCAACAGGTTAACAGGTTAATTTGTAAAACTTGCCAATATAAATATATATTTATAAAAACTTCCTCAAGCTTGGATCCTCTACCTGTTTGATGGTTCTGCGCAGTATATTAGCATCCCAGGACTGCACTCTTCTGCACAGAGACAGCTGGAACCACTCTCCCAGTTTGTGGGTGGGTCACAGCCCTTAATGCTCCCATCACCACTGGGACCACTTTGGACTTTACCTTCCACATCTGTTCCAGTTGTTCATTCAGTCGCTGGTACTTCTTGTGTTTCTTCTGGCTGATGTTACTGTCATCGGGGATTGCCACATGAGATATACTGAGATATAGACCGAGTGCTTAGGGCCTGTTCTTCCACTGGTAGGACTTCTTGATGTTTTCATGTCTTGATGTCACCTGCATGCATTCACAGGTTTTTCTGTATTTTGACTACATTGGAGAACAATACTGAAGACATCAAAACTATGAAATAACACATGGAACAGCACTCATGTTTGTTCCCTCTCTCCTGCCCCTGCACCCATGCCTAATAAACACAGGGTTTTCTTCCTGTTTTTGAAACCTGAGCCCATTTTTGGCATATTTGGTCTCAGAGTGATCTGTCAGACATTGCTGCTGTTCAAAAACCTTTTCCATGCTTGCAGCCACTGCCAGTCTAGTCCCAGTGCAGCACAGTGTGCGCTCATGACACTTTCTGCTGTTTACACATACACATACTGTATGTCATATACATTATAATTTGCTTTAATGTTGTACAATTCATTTATTTAACAAGAAGTTATGACTTTTGTTCATGAGTTTTGTATTTCTATACTTTATTGCTTCATAACATTTTGTTCATTGGTGTTTATGCACTTTTGATATATCCGACACCATGCAATACAACTGCACAATCTACATACTTTGATAAAAAATTTTGCATTTATATACTTTTATCAAAATAAAAATAACACTTTAATTAATGTACCTTTGTGCACTTTAGAAAAAGTGTTACGGCTGGTGTCTAACATGATGAATTCCTACATGTATTAGATTATCTATTAAATACTCAGTGTATTTATTTGTATGTTTATATTTATAGTTGAGGTCCGAGGTTTACATACAATCATCATGGACATGAATGTCATATATTTAAATTTATCTAGGGTTTTCTGAAATCAACACAGGGTCAAAAGTATACATACAGGGCCAAAAATATACACATACCCACTTCGATTATTAATGCAGTGGTGCTGAAGGTTCCAAAACGTCTTTTAACTTGCCAAGGCCAAGACCTCTTAACTTCTTGTTCATGAACATGATTGTCTAATGCTGGTAGCTTCTCTGTGTCAACATAAAAATGGTTTGTTTGACAAGTACAAGTTACTGGGAGGTGTAGTCACTTTGCCAAGGTCTGGAAGAAGACCCAAACTGTCACTCTTAGTTGTCGTGTTGGTTTGGATGGTCAGGAACGATCCAAGAAACATCAATGTGCAGGCTGGCATGAACTGGAAGCTGCTGGAACACTGTCTATCGTCAAGCGAGTTTTATATCACCGTGAACTGAGAGGCTACTGTCCAAGATAAAAAGCTCCTGCTCCAAAATTGACACCTTCAAGCTTGACTAACATTTGCAGCTGACCACATGGACAAAGAAAAAGACTTCTGGAGGAAAGGTTTATGGTCAGATGAGACAAAGATTGAGTTGTTTGGCTACAATGATCAGAGGAACACTGTACCAACTGTTAAGCAACCGTTAAGCATAACCTCAAACCAACTTGGACACAATTGGCTCTTCCAACAGGACAGTGTCCCCCAAACACATCAAAACTGGTTGTGGAATGGATAAAGTAGGCTAATGTTAAGCTGTTAGAATGGCCTTCCCAAGTCCTTACCTGAACCCTATCAAAAATATGTGGACTGCACTTAAAAATCAGGTCCATGCCAGGAAATGAACAAATTTCATTGAACTCTAGATTCAGTATTAAAGATTAAATTGAAGAGTGAATAGATTAATTTGAAGAACAGTCAGATATTAAACTAGAATTCTGCCAGAAGCTTGTTGTTGGCTACCAACAGCATCTGGTCAAGGTAAAGCTTGTTTAGGGGCATTTAACCAAATATTAGTGATGTGCTGTATGTAAATATTTGACCCTGTAAGTATAGGTTTGGCCCTCTGTTGATTTCAGAAAGCCAAATAAATTAAATCTTGTGCAGCAAATTCCTGATTTTTTTTCCCATTAAAGATGTGTGTTGTACCATCATTCTGCCACAGAAAATGAACAGTTAAAAAAAAAAAAAAATCACTGAAAGCCTAACACTGCCTTGACAGCCATGTCCATAATGAGTGTATGTAAACTTCTGACCGCATCTGTACTTAAGGTTTTTTTATTTTTTATTTGAATACCCAAGTTCCTATTAGTCACCTGGTCAGCCTGGAACTATAGTAATGAGAGACAAATGGTGAAAGACGGGAAAATCATATTGTACTATTGTCCATTGAGTACTGACATTGGACTTATATTCAAGAAATTTAATAAAATTTAAAACAAAAAGACCATTAATGAGTGCTGCACAAAACCCCCCACATTTTATTAAACTTATGACAAATTGAATGAAACATTAATAGATAATAAGAGATTGAGTTTAATAATTAATAGAAAATTGTAGCTTGATAAAAAATAAAGCATACTTTCATGATTAAATACATTAACAGAAATATACATCAGAATTCTAAACTGTATAAATATCTAGGTATGTGGGGTTGAAGGGATTTTTACTTTAGCTTATTCTTAATTCACTACCACCTGTAAAATGCAAATGAATGTCTTATTTTTGAATATTGCTCTGCATTCCCCAGAAAGACTACATGACAAATATTCAAATATATGGGTACAAATATGTCTAATTGCTGTCAAGATTAGCATATGATGAAATACTCTGCAAGTCAATTTAAGGCCAGATGTCACATAATGCTGGAATTGCCCAGTATTACCTTATAGTATTAATGTTGTATTTTACAGAGTTAGTGCTTCAACCACCTGCCCTTGCACTGCTAGAAAAAATGCTAAATAATAGTACAGTATTAAAATTGTTCACTATGGCTTTCATAACGGAATATTAATTATAAAAAACTGCCACATACCATATCATTACTTATTACTAAATGAAAATACACTTATATTAGTAAGTAATAACAGCATTTAAAAAAATTATTTTTAAAATGTTTGCTACTGTAGCAACATTGCTTTTCATGAAGCCACTTCTTCTTTTTGTCCTCTAAGTTTTCTTAAAAAATTCTGGATGATCCCACTGACTGCAGGAGTGGAAAAGTAGTAAAGCAGTGGGTTTAGCGCACTATTGAAATAGGTGAAGCAAAGTGAAAAATAAAAAGCCACATTTGGCTCAGTGAATTGTGAACACTGGTCATACCAAATCATCAGAATCCAAATAGTCACCCGTGAGGCAGTGCTTGGCAAGAAGCAGAGGAAAAAGACCACAGCAACCATGAAAATGAAGCGGACAGCCCTCTTGATCTTGCCTGTGGTGTCCATTGTTTTTGTTTTCAGCTGCCATGTAATGCAGACTGTGCAGAAGGTGATGATGCTGCCTGGCACAAAGAACTGGACCACAAAGAAGGTGCTGTGCCACAATACTGTTAGATTGTTGTCCAAGCATATGTTAAAACTCTCGCACTGGGTGCGGTTGTTGAGACTGAAAAAGTGTGATGAGCCCAGCACCTGACCTATCACAAGGAAAACAATAGCCCATAGTCCCATAGAGACCCCCATGGCAAACTTCAGGTTCATCCGATTTAGACGATGTTGTGGGTGCACAATCTTCACATAGCGGTCCACAGCCACAGCAGTGAGAAAGAAGATGCTAGCGGTCCTGTTGGCTGCTATAAAGAAGAGCAGCATGCGACAGAAGGCATCTCCAAAGATCCAGTCCTGGCGCACAATGTAGTAGTGAGCTCTGAATGGCATGAAGAAGAGCAGAATTGTGTCGGCCACAGACAGGTGTGCCAGGTAGATGGAGTTTGGCTTCCAGTTCGCTGCATCAAGGGCAAACATGCAGAGGAACAGAAAGTTCCCCGTGGTGCCAAGAATGAACTCGATGAATAGTATAGGAGGGAGGGCTCTGTCTAAAATAGGGGCCTCAAGAACACAACAACCTGAGGAGTTTACCATGTTGGCAGTACTGATGCAGATGGACTGAGAAACTGTTTAACTACACTACTGTTTTATTGTGCAACCATAGGCAAAAAAATGAGATGAACAAAATTTCAAACCACTCACCACCCACCACCCAGATTATATAATGTTTCACGACCCTCTGGGCTTTGCCCCTTTTCCCCCCAGGCCATGGTTATGTTTCTTTGTGTGTTCCCCAGCAGGTGTGCTGGTGCTGTGGAACGAGGCAATTAGCCCAATTAGGTACGCTGGCGTACAGGTGTATCTATGGCTTAAAAGTGCTGTTGCTCCTCTCTGGGGAGCATCAGATGCCTGTTTTGGGATGCCTATCATAGATGTGTGCTGTTTTTGGAGAAGGTTCGTCAAGTCACTATGTGTTTTGGGAAACTTTTTGGGAAAGCCTTGGAGGATTGTATTTGCTGTTTTGTTGTCCTGATTAAATAAAATAACGCAGAACCCCTGCCCCCCACCACTGCTGTACTCACCTGGTTAGCGTAACAATTGGGAGCTCATTTAAAACTAGACATGTTTATAATTGGATGCTGGATTTGTTTTTTTTTTGTGATTTGGGTTTGTCGCTCAGTCAGTTTTGTTGAAATTTACCATGACATCAAGGCAAACTTTTTCCATGTGTGTGGGCAACCTTTGAACTTTGAAGCTTTGTACTTTATTTGGAGTGGGGTTGCAGAGTGAGTACAGATTCAGAAATTGAGTAATTGAAAATTGAATAATTGAATTGTACTGTAATTGGTTGCATTTTGCCCTAACTGAACTCAATAGCAAAAATAGTTTTGAATTTTGCACTACATCATTGGTTAAAAAAAGCCCAATTTCTCATTAAACTTTATAATTGATCTGCTAGTACCTGTTTATCTGAAGGAAATAAACTTTTTCCTCTGGTAGGTAAAGAACATATTGTTGTATACATTGTTTCTTGTTTTTGTTTGTTGTTTTCTGGATAGTGATGGATTTAGTAGTGGTTGACCCGGGAGCACATCCAAAGTTTGGGAAGCTGTTTGTCAGTTGGCAGTTTTCTCAAGCCTATGGGATTCAATGCATAATTACCTGGCCCCAAACCGTCTGAAGATCAGGGACAACGTTAATAAGTGGTAGTTAGTGATCGTGAGGGACAGGGAAATTTTATTTAATTATTGGCACAACTGACAGACTGAAATGTACTACTTTAGCATGTGAGTAAATATTTTACTTGAATTAATTGTCATTGTTACAAATTTAAATAATTTAAGTTTAAAAAATGAATCAAATGAGCCATAAACAAACTCCATGATAAGTATAGGGGGTATGACTTTGTCTAAAATAAGGGTCTCAAAAACACAACAAACTGAGGATTTCCACATATTGGCAGTACTAATCCCAAATGCACATAGGAACTGTTTACAGTACACTGCTGGTTTATTGTCCATCCATCCATTCATTCATTATCCGTAACCGCTTATCCTGTGCAGGGTTGTGGGCAAGCTGGAGCCTATCCCAGCTGACTATGGGCAAGAGGCAGAGTACACCCTGGACAAGTCGGCAGGTCATCGCAGCTGTTTTATTGTAAAGATTAGTAGAAAGGGTTTGGGAAAAAAAATCCCCTATTGGTGAAGTAGCTTCATCTCACACTGAAAAAAATGTGTGAGATACAGCTGTGTGATACAGCTCTACCACTGTATCACTCTATTGCCCCATATCATTATGGTTCTAGCCAATCGGCAATGAGCTCTCATGTTACAACAAATCATGCCAGTATTTGTAAACTCTAAAAACACTCTGGTGATCACGAACAATGAAAACTCCAAAGAAAAAAAGATTATCGATGAAAACAAGTTCAAGGCAGCTTGGTTGTTGGATCATCTATGTATCAAAGCATCGAGGCATGGTGAGAAACGTGCATTTTGTGAAGTATATTGATCTGATTTCCCAGTTAATTTCCTTCAAATATGGCACTTAGAATGCAAAAGAATGCACCATTTTACACTTTTTTTTTCTTCAACATTTTCCAGGGGGCATGCCCCCAGAACCCCCTAGAAGGACACAATTGCATCATGTAATCTGATCTACTGTGTTTCATTTTCTGGGGGTTCGCAAGTATGGGAAACTAGACCGGTTTCTAAACACTATTCTGCTCTGGTAGTTTATGATCATTAAGTGCCAGCCATTTTAACTGCTGAGGAAATTTACAGCTATTCTGTTAGTAGCTGTATACATTCCACCCAGCCCTAGTATCAGCAACAGAGAGGCAGCACTCAGTGAACTGTACCAGGCTACCAAGATGGATTTCTTATTCTTGCTGGGGATTTTAACCATGACAACTCAAAGACTGTTTTACCTAAGCTACACCAACATGTTGATTTCCCTACAAGAGGAAATTACAAACTGGACCTTGTTTTCACTAACAACAAAGGAGCATACAAGGTTTCCCCCCTCCCCTTGCTTGGACTCTCTGACACCATCACAGTTATGCTAAAACCAGCATTCAGGCCAAGGGTGAAAGTGACCAAATCAGTTCTGAAAGAGATGCGTGTGTGGCCAGAAGGTGCTACCTCTGCACTTCAGGACTGTTTTGACACTACAGACTAGGACAATTTCAAGCAGGCAGCCACATACAACCAAAACATAAAACAAGAAGAATACATTGAGACTGTGACTGCCTACATCACCAAAATGCATTGAGGATGTGATGCTCACCAAACCAATCACCATATGGGCTAACCAGAAGCCATGGCTGACAGGAGAAGTTCACAGACTGTTGAGGATCCAGAAGGCTGCTGTCAGAGCTGGTGACATGGCTGAACTGAGAGCAGCCAGAGCCAACCTGTCTCATGGTATCAGGAAGGCAAAACGTCAGTACACCAGGAAAATAACCCACCACTTCAAGGACAGAAGAGATGCATAGAGTCTGTGGCAGGGGATTCAGACCTTGAGGGATTACAAACCACCACCATAGGCCTGTAATAATGACATCTCTCTGCTAAATGAACTGAACAGCTTCTTTGCATGCTTTGAAGCACTAAACAACACACTTGCACAGAAGTCAAACACCCCCCCACCCCCATGACCTGGTTCTGAGTTGTATCTCAGCTTGCATGAAGAAAACGCTCAGCAAGAGCAGTGGGTCCGGACAACATCCCTGTTTGGGTGCTAAAAGACTGTGCAGAGGAGCTGAAGGATATCCTTACAGACATTTTTAACATCTCCTTGAATCAGGCTGTTGTCCCCAGATGCTTCAAAACCACCACCATCATACCTGTGCCAAAGAAGTCATCTCCATCCTGCTTCAATAACTAACACCCAGTTGCACTGACCCCCACGATCATGAAGTACTTTGAAAGGCTAGTCATGCAACATGTTAAACCCATTCTTCCTCCCACCCGGGACCCTTTTCAGTTTGCATATTGGGCCAACCAGTCCATTGATGATGCAATCTCCTCTGCCCTCCACATTGTCCTCACCCATCTGGACAACAAAAACTCACATGTGAGAATGCTGTTCATAGATTTCAGTTCACCATTTAATACCATCATCCCTCAACATCTGATAGGGAAACTGGACCTGCTGGGCCTGAACACCTTACTTTGCAACTAGTTGCTGGGCTTTCTCTCTGAGAGACTGCAATCAGTTCAGATCAGCCACAAGGCATCGGGCACCATCACACTAAGCACAGGGGCCTCCCCAGGGTGTATGCTCAGTCCTCTGCTGTTCACCTTGCTGACCCACGACTGTGTTCCAACATACAGCTCCAATCACTTCTTCAAATTTGCTGATGACACGACTGTGGTGGGTCTCATTAGCAACAATGATGAAGCAAATTACAGAAGTAAGGTGAGCCAACTGGTGACATGGTGCATGAATAACTATTGGTCCTTATACGTGGAAAAAACAAAAGAGATTATCAACTTCTGGAAGGCCCACACCCAGCACCTCCCACTGACCATCAATGGAACTGCTGTGGAATGGGTGAGCAGCACCAAATTTCTAGGGGTGCACATCACAGAGGACTTCTCCTGGAAGAACAACACTCCATCACTGGCCAAGAAAGCCCAGCAGTGCCTTTATTTCCTCTGGAAGCTGGAGAGAGCCAGAGCCCTGACACCCATCATGCATACTTTTTACTGTGGCATCATTGAGAGCATTTTGACCAGCTGCATCACTGTGTAGTTTAGGAACTGCACAATTGCCAATCGTAAGACCCTGCAGCACATAGTGAATGCAGCTGAGATCACTGGTGCCTCACTATCCCCTCTCCTGGACATCTACATCACCCATCTAGCCCACAAAGCCACCAGCATTGTGAGCAACCCCACCCTTCACACACCTTCTTCAGTCCCCTGCCTGAAGGGAGAATGCTCTGGAGAGCTCTTGGGAGATGGAGGAGACTCTCCGGAGGAGAGTGCTCCAGAGATGGTGACGCAAGCGAGGCAGGGGGGCTCCATGCTAGGCTAAAAGCTTGCACTAGCTGACTACTGCTACCCAGCCTCCTGCTAGCCAATGTGCGGTCTCAGGAAAAACAAACTGGACGAATTAAGAGCCAGAATCACAGCTCAGCGGGAAATAAGAGAGTGCTACGCTCTAATTTTCACCAAGACCTGGCTCTCAGACTGTGGCAGCGGGGGCATGGTCAAGTGTCGGTCTGTGACTGGAGGGCGGAGTCAGGGAAGGTAAGTGGCAGAATCACTGCACCTGTCGTCAATTAACCTGTGTTTGTGTGTCTTCCCCAGTGACCGCACCCTATATGAGGAGGGAGAGAGAGAAGGAAGGGAGCTCTCTCCCAAACCAGACATCTAATATATACGTGTGTGTGTGTGTGTCTGGGAGTTTGTTTGTTTGTGTGACTGAAAAGTGGCACAATAAAGAGTTGTGACAACTCATTCCTGGCCTGCCTTACTTCTGTGCTCCACCCACCCGCTCCAAATTTTACATTAATATTTACTGTTTGATGACCTCAAGTGCATTAAGAAGGCAATAAACGAGTCCACTAATTCACTTTTGACAAGGTACATCTGGTAATTGAAAAGCATTCCAGGTGACTACCTCATGAACTAGTTAACATAATGCCAATAGTGTAAAAAGTGTCAAGTTAAATGGTGGATACTTTGAAGAATCTAAAATATGCAATGGCATTACCGGAGGGCACAGTCACTTCTGTAAATTTGCTCCCCTCGGCCATACCAGTTGCATAATATTTATTTATTTAGTGAAGTCCTTGAGCCAGACAGTTGCTTCCTGATCTGCTGTATAGAGGTGACTATACCTCCTTTTAGTCTTTGAAAAGAGGAGAGGGCAAGCTTCAATCATGTGTTCAAATGCAGAGCCACGTTTGACCATCAGTCACTCACTCTCTGACCTTCCCTCCCCTGGCCTGCTGCTGCAGGTGCACTCACTCACTGACACTCATGGACAACAGCAGCAGCTGAACTCAGCCCAAGTCTCTGGTCACTGCAGAGTTGAGAGCCACTAGACTGCTAATGGGTAATTAAGTCATACAATATGTAAAAAGGGGTGCATGTTTTCAGAAAACTCTGGTGGCTGGCTTGACTGGCCACAGTGTTTTTGACAGTGTCAAATTAAGCTACCCAGCTAATGAACTAGCTGAGGGATAGCTAGTAGGGCGATATCATCTAACTTACAAGTCATGATTAGTCACTGTGCTGCTATGCAATGTAAATTTGCAGACAATGAAGAGAAAGTCCACATATATTTCTTACTTTAACCCCTTCGGACACAAGGAAAAATGCTATGGAACTTTATGCATACAATTGTACACATTATGTCTGAAGGGGTTGAGAAGAAAGTTAATACAGGGGAGACACAGCTGACAGGGGAGCATTAGCAGCAGGATCATGAAGAGGATTCTGCAGGGGAACCTGCGAAGGCAGTAAAAGAGGATGAGAGAACAGAGGCAGACCATGTTAAGGGCACACAGCAACAGGCATTGAGCCATATAGGAAGTGTTCCATGAGATGATTAATTTGTGCAAAATTGCACTTGCATGACCTGTGAGCACTGCATCACGTGAGCACAGTTTTTCTGTGCTAAAGTTAATCAAATTTGTCTTGAGAAATACAATGAGTGAGCAATCTGGGGGTGTTAAGTGTAGAGTCAAGAACGGCATGGGCCAGAAATCTTGATTTTCTGGATGTGTTTGCAAAAAGACAGCATAGGTGAATAAAGCTGTATTGAAAAGAATGTGGCCTGATAAAGCAAGGATATGTTGTGAGTAGGCTATACTAAAATGTACATTGGCCATGATAAAAATGCCATGATAAAAATAAAAAGCCACTGCATCCCAAAGAGAGACTCCCATACCCCAAGATAAATTTATCTTTGTCTGTCTAGCAGACTTTTTATTTATTTATTTTCTGAAAACCACCGTCTAATTGTTTTGGGTGCTTTTATGACAAGAATAAGATACTACTGTAGCTTGGAAATTGGGTAAGCATAAATGAAGATGAGAGCTAATTGTGATGTGAAATTAAAACTAGTTTACCAGTGTTACAGTTGCTCTAAATCCCATGTTCCATTTCTCTTTGTGAGTCATCCGAACTTTTCCCTGTAAACACTACATGCTGAGAGGAGCAGAACAGATTCTGTGGCTTTCCAGGTGAAAAACCTCATCTGTACCTCACAAACCACCCACCCACAAATTAATTTGTGTATAGATATATTTTTCTATATTTCTGCATAAATACGACCTAAAACATCATCAGATTTTCACACAAGTCCTAAAAGTAGATCAAGAGAAGCCAGTTAAACAAATGAGACAAAAATATAATACTTGATCATTTATTTATTGAGGAAAATGATCCAAATATTACATATCTGTGAGTGGCAAAAGGATGTGAACCTCTAGGATTAGCAGTTAATTTGAAGGTGAAATTAGAGTCAGGTGTTTTCAATCAATGGGATGACAATC
>JAODIB010000007.1:13559065-13575809 GCA_027575605.1 Sciades troschelii | reverse complement strand
TATTTAAGGACTCCTCGCTCACATTTGTTGCAATTGCTCAGTACAGTTTTGTCTGACCTTACCAAGCTGTTTACCACTGTTGGTTATACTTATTAATGCCTGTTTTGGTTTCCTGGTTATCTAATTCTTGTCCTGTCTATGCTTGCAATTTGATTGACCAAATGCTTGATTATTAACCTTGATTTTGAATGGATTTGTTTGCCTCTCTGAACTCCAAGCAATATTCTTGAACCATAACTGCTTCCATAGCTGTCTATCGTATTGTGATCAATTGCTTTGCTTTACCAGTGGAAAGAGCAGATTCAGATCCTCTCTAGAATGTGATCTCTGCACTGGAACAATACCTCAAAATGTAAGAGCAGTGTCTGCAGAAGATGAGTGCTCAGATCCAACAGCTTACAGCAGCCCTGATCCAGATCTTGATGCAGCAGACTGATTGTCCATCTTCTCCAACACATGACTGGTGTTTGTCATGTGAAAAGAACATGTACTTTCTTAAGCCTGAGTGTCAGAGAGAGATGGAGATGGGAGTGACTCTGCTTCTACTGTGAGAGGCCAGCCATGCCATTGTCAACTGCCCAACAAGGAGAGGCATGTGTGGTGTACACGATGAACTTTCCATACAGCATCCAGATTTTGTGTCTGCACAGAATGTGCATGTTGACTGCTCATGTGCGAAACTGAGCATGTATATGCCATCTAGTAGGGGAGTAGTCAAAATGAGAACAAAAGAAGAATGGTTTTAGAATGGTTTTTCTAGTCTTCTTCCAACATCAACATTTTAAAGAATCTCTTCTCTCAAATTTGCAAATGTCCATGCATGCCATGTTTGCCTTCTTTGGGGGGGTTATAAATCTGATTTGGGGAATTGTCTAACTTTCAGACCATGCTCTTTGCTACACCTCGTCGGTAAGGCATTCGATAAAGGCATACTGTGCATGCTTTCAGCATCATAAATAATCACAGAATGTACACTGCAAAAAATTATATCTTGGCAAGTGAAAATATCTTAAATAGTTGAAACAATATAGCACTTCCTATTAGAAGAGTACAAGACACCAATTCTGGGATGATTAAACCTAGTTCTAGATTGCAGTCAACTTATTCTAAGATGTCTTATCAAGTAAAAATTTCTGTCCATGCAGCAAGATAATTTTGAGTAATTTTCTCCTCAAATTCAGTTTTCAATTTTTTGCAGTGTACTGGGCTTCTATACCTTCCAAGTCACTGGTATGACATGTCTATGAACTGAATCTCAAGAGAAGGTGGGTCATGCAGCAAGACAATGACGCTAAGCACACAAGTCGTTCTACCAAAGAATGGTTAAAGAAGAATAAAGTTAATGTTTTGGAATGACCAAATCAAAGTCCTGACCTTAATCCAATCGAAATGTGGTGGAAGGACCTGAAGCGAGCAGTTAATGTGAAGAAACCCACCAACATCCCAGAGTTGGAGCTTTTCTGTATGGAGGTTGGGCTAAAATTCCTCCAAGCCGGTGTGCAGGACTGATTAACAGTTACCAGAAATGTTTAGTTGCAGTTATTGCTGCACAAGGGGGTCACATACTTTTGCCACTCACAGATATGTAATATTGGATCATTTTCCTCAATAAATAAATGACCAAGTATAATATTTTGTCTCATTTATTTAACTGGGGTTCTCTTTATCTCCTTTTAGGACTTGTATGAAAATCTGATGATGTTCTGATTTATGCAGAAATATAGAAAATTCTAAAGGGTTTACAACCTTTCAAGCACCACTGTATATTTCTGCACATACATCAGTTTGGATCCATCCCTGGTATATTATCGGTGTCTTACCTGGTGAATTGTAATCAGTATTCCGATGCATTGTTGACTCTTCAGCGTGTACTGAAAATATGGGTAACAAAGAAAACACCGACATTAAAGTACAATCACAGACGGATCAAGAGACGGAGCATTCAATTGAACTTCAGTTACGGTCGACTATCCTCCAGATAAGAGAATAACTCAGAACGTTTTGAATGAAACTCACTCATTTGAAATTTCCAAAGTTTTATTTCATTGTAGTTTCAGGTTCATTTATGTGCTCGGAACATGAATTGACCGGAAAGAGGGATACTGCTGTGCAAACAGATGAACCAGTCAGTTTTGAAATCCAGACAGAGACAGTTGTCTTCGAAGACAAGATTCTCCAGTGTTCTTTGTTGGGAGATGAAAGCGTCTCAGTAGATGATTCGTTCAAGCTCTACTAACAAAACCATGATGTAAGCAGAGGACATAAACAGCCAAGTTGCTCCAAGCTTCCACTAAGCCACGTCATCGCATATGTCACTTCCGCAGGAGGTCCGTCTGAAATAAATTTTTCTCGAACACTATTTGGTCTCTGAAAACGAATGTTTGACTGTTGAAGTCTATGAATACTTTTATTTAACATAAATTTAAGAGTACATCCGCTGGAGGATCCCTTTAAAGATTGCTCAGTGGGACTAAAGCAAGAACGTTAGCCTGAACAGCGTGTGCTAGCTAAAGCTGACTTATCACTCAGCATGCCGGATCTCAATTTATTTTCTCATCTGAACAACAGTATAATTACAGCTAATTAAAAGACCTGGGAGTTTTTTCAACGGGAATGGACATTTAAAAAGCTGCCCAGGCTGCAATAAGTATAAAAGAACGTTGGGTGAATCGTAACACTGTGTGGGATTTGGTTCTTATAAATGGCCTGCAAGTTAAAGTGTGAATAATAATTAGCGTGAACATGAAACGAATAAAAGGTCACCAAATTGTCACACATTAGCATCAGATTTAAAAAGAAATGTAAAAAAACCCCAAGAAGACAGAGTCATCGATATCCCCCACCCTATATACCAACTATATACCAAGTTTCAAGATATTGTTTGCCACATTTTTCAAGTTCTGCTGCAGGAAACCAACCCGACCTCTTTACACTGACCTCAGCAGCCCATGGCATAAACCCACCGGACCTTTGGTCCAGGTGAGCCAAAAATTAAAATTTCACACATTTTTTAGTATCAAAAGGCATATATACATTACTTAATCAACACATATACCAACATTCAAGACCATATCACTCACAGTTTTCAAGTTCTGCTCCAGAAACATAACCAAGACTAAAATTAAGATTTCTCAAATTTCTTAGTATGAAAAGGCACATCTACTGTACATCACCTTGTTAACATGTATGCCAAGTTTCAAATCCGTATCATAAGTAGTTTTGGATATACGCTCCGGAAACGAACATTGCTTTTAGAAACTAAGTCAAAATCTAATTTTTATGTAAATATTTGAAAAATACTTTTTTTTCAAAAATCCAAAATATCAAAAGGCACCAGTTCACATGTTGCTTGATATGTATATAAAGTTTCATGAAGATATCTTCAGTAGTTTTAAAGATATGGCTCGGAAACAAAAACGTGACCGGACGGACGGAACCTGTTTCTATATCCCCCGCCGAATTTCATTTGGGTGGGAGATAACAATCGGAATGGAAATCCGTGGAGAACTGATGGAAGAGATATGATTTAACTAAATTGTGGACGATAAACAGACAATGGACGCCACGCCATGGCAACAGCTCGTCTGCCTTATGGCCAGATGAGATAATAATAATAATAATAATAATAATAATAATAATATTATATCACTGTGTGCTGTTAATTAGCACCCGTAATAATAAAAAATTAAAGCAAGCCTTTTTTGCATCCATAGTAATCTGTACCTATAACATGATCATTTTTAATTTTTTTTCCACAAGTGGGGTGAAAACTGGTAGTGTTCATGGAGCAATAGAAGATATAATTTGTTTCACCATATAATTCACTAAATTGTTTGAATCATGCTCACTGCCATTGTTGATCTGTTAGCAAGACAAGAACAGGAAGTGAATTTTGAAAAGTGCTCAGCTAAACTAAGGAAAACCAATATTGCTCCATATACTGTGCAGTGTTTCATCAATAATCTGTGAAGTGAGACATTGTGATGGATTAAATTGAGACAAACCCTGAAAAGAGAGTCCAAATCAAAACTAATCATTCTAGACTCACTGCCCGTTCTGTTTATTACTGCCTGTTTAGACAGTCATATCTCACCTGGGGAGGGATGACTCCGCCGCAAATGACCAGGATATCTGGCCGGTTTAGACTACGCAGTTCCTTAATGAGCTCGGGAACGAGGGTCTTGTGTCCGGCTGCCAGTGTGCTGACCCCGACGCAATGCACATCTGCATCCACAGCCTGCTGAGCCACTTCTCGTGGAGTCTGACATGGTGAAAACGACAGAACACAGTGAGTCAGAACACAGGCATCACAGAGCTTTTGTCTGACCATCACACCCACAGACTGGTTGAGTAAATGAAGCTCATTCTTTGATGATTCTTTCTCCATGGGTGTCTAACATATATATGCCTGGGTCAAAGTTCAAAGAACAAGGAGGTATTATTTAAAAAAAAAAGGGAATAGCCTTTCCTAATCTTTGAACGGTTGTTAGCTTTTGTCTGATGCATCTTAAAAGGGTGCAACAATACAAACTAGACCGAGACTGTGACTAAAGTCACAGTAATTTGAGCTAGCTGTTACAAACCTGGACGTCTGGTCACTGTACCCTATAGATCTGGAACGGTAAGAGATAGAGAATGACGCTTAGGGAGGAAAAGTTGCACCCTGCCACCCTGAACAAAATAAAAAAACAAACAAACAAAAAAACCACAATAGTGCTCTGAGAGCACAATATCCCCCGCTGGCAACTATGCCATAACTCTGGTAAAATGTGACTGAATTGAACAAAATTGCAATATGCGTATTACCAACAGATAGCAAAGAATCCTGTCAAGTTTCGTGAAATTCCTCCAAAAATTGAGAGAAGAGTTTATTTCAGAAGGTGAGTACCCTTCCGGGACGGACAGACGGACATCGCCACGACATAATCCCCCTTCGGGCCTTTTGGCCAGCGGCGGATAATAAAAATTGTGAGGGAAAATGATTTCAGAAAGCAAGCATACCTTGATGAAATTGCCAAAGTTTGTTAATAATCAAGGGCATAACTCTGGTAAAATTTGCTCAAATTAAACAAAATTTCAATATGCGTATAACTGTCATATAACAAAGCCTTTTGCCAAGTTTGGTGAAATTCCACCACAAATTGTGAGAGGAGTTGAGTTCAGAAGAACGTACACCCTCATGAAATTGTCAAAGTACACGTTATTTAATCAAGGGTCAAAACTCTGGGAGAATTTTTCACAAACGAAATTAAATCGCAATATGCATATTACCGTCATATAACAAGGCCTTTTGCTAAGCTTCGAGAAATTCTTCCAAAAATTGCGAGAGGAGTTGATGTCAGAAGGCAAACACACCTTCATGAAATTGTGAAAGTACAAGGTTGTTAATCAAGGACCACAAATCTGGTAAAACGTGACTGAATTGAACAAAATAATATGCGTACTACCGACATATAACAATGCCTTTTGCCAAGTTTGGTGAAATTCCTCCAAAAATTGTGAGAGGAGCTGATTTCAGAAGGAAAACAAAATTATTTTATTTCTCATGAAATTGTCAAATTATAATTTTGTTAATCAAGGGCTGTAACTCTGGTAAAATGTGACCCAATTTAACAAAATTACAATATGCATATTACCGACATATAACAAAGAATCCTGCCAAGTTTTGCGAAATTTCTCCAAAAATTGTGAGAGGAGTTGATTTCAGAAGGTGAGCACCCTTCCTGGGCTGAATGGAAATTGCCACGACATAATCCCCCTTTGGGCCTTTCGGCCAGCGGGGGATAAAAACTAATTTCCTCCTAAAATACCTTCAGTAGATGCTAATGCAAAAGTTGAGCATTTTGTACATTTCAAATAATAGATCTGTTTTTCAGGGCAATGGGGATGAAGTTAAATACAGGAAGCTATGGCCAAATGATTAGAGAAACAGCTCTGGGACCACAAGGTCGCTGGTTCAATTCCCTGAACTAGCAGGATTGGCTCAAGTACCCTTGAGCAAAGCACCTAACCCCCAACTGCTCTGGCAAGTGTGGTGGCGTACCTTGTGACTGATTAGCCAAAGAAAAACTGATGATATGATTATCAATTTGGGCAAGAACCCAGCCATAACATAAACACAGTAAGATATGCTTAGGCAGATTATCAGCATATATTTTACAATGCATGAAATATTTAATAAGAGAGATAATAGGAAATCATAAGTAAAGCATCAAGTGCTTAGCTGAAATACAGCAAGCATGATTTTCGGCTAATATACACCCAAGTATAGAAAACAGACAACACCTAACAACATCCACCTTATTACCGTGATCTGAGACCTAAATAAGACATGAACTGCAAATGCTTTTAAAACACTGGTTTTGAAATAAAATGATTGTTTTCAATGTACTTTTTTTGCCAATTCTGTAATTCATAAAGGTGGTATGATGGGACAGTAGGTAGCATTGTCTCCTCACAGCTCCACAGTCATAGCCTGAGGTCAGGGTTTCCACTGGGTTCTCTGGTTTCATCCCACCCCCAAAAAGATGGCAGTAAATTGGTGACCTAGGTGTTAATGAGTGTGTGCATGAAATTTTGAAACAAATTAGTGTCCTGTCCAGGGTGTAATCCTGCCTCACTTCCGGTTTTCCTGGAATAGGCTCCAGACATGCTGCAACCCTTACCAGAATAAAGCAGTAGCAATAGTATGAAATCAGGGCTCGACGTTAACCTTTTAATCCACTTGTCCAGTCGGACAAGCAGCAAGATTTTTCACTTGTCCTGACCATGACCTTTTTATTACCATGTATTTACTAGTTCAGTAAATAGTTAGTCCTGGGTATGACTTTAAACTGCAAATGGTTGTGAGTCTCAGTTCCAGGAGGACTTGAATATTGGGGAAAGTGGAGTTACCCCTTAATCACCATTGCTCCCAGGTCTGCTCTGACCCACAGTGGTAGCACCTGCCTGGTTCCAGCTATGGTTTAAATAGTACATCACCAATAAGGTGCTGGCAGCAGGGCGCTTTTCGGTGCAATGTGGCAGATGAACCCAACAGGGTCAATGGCACACCACCAGATGGCATGCGGAAGAGCCACTCAAATGGCCAATGGATGGCATCACTCGGCAAGTCAGTTGTCACTGCGGGGCAACTTCTATACCTGTCGGGTCTGTGGCACTTTTGTGCACCACTTGGTATCAGGTCTGGAGGTCCAGAGAGACAAAACGATGGGGGCACGACATCATTTGTCTTGCCTTACTGCGCAAAGTGCTTCGTTAGGAGAATAGTATACGAGAGCTCACGAGGCCAGGCATTCCATGGTGGTTCGGCCGGGCTATTAGTGCTGCTGCTGTGGACGGCTCTGTTGCTCTGGTGTGGGCCTCACGGCCTATCTGCGTTTCTGCGCATCCTAATGAAGCAGTCATCATCACGAGCGATGGACAGCCGCCACTAACGTGCTTTTATAATACGTAAAGCTTGATGTCCGTGCTGTTCAGTTTGAGTGTTTTTATGACTGCTGAGGTACTCAAACTTGACAACGTCTCTAAATGGCAAATATTTCCGACGTATTTTTCTCCGGGTGGATGAATAGTACAACGCTTTCTCTGTGCCAGCAAAAACTCACATTTCCACCATTTTCCAGTCCAGATGCTAATAGTTTAACACATACATATGCACAGATGTACACTTACGCATGACACACTTTCTCACGACACTGCTACACTCAGGCACAGATATGGAAAATCTAACACGTGCACAAAATGCCTTTTTTTTTTTTTTTTCCTCTTTTCTCCGCCCCCCTCCTTCATGCGCTGTGTGTTTGGACCATATGATTCCAAGACTTGGAGGTTCACTGGAGTTTCATACCTTCAAATCAAAATTTCACAAAGCACTTCAACAGATGTGTGTGATTGGCACGGGCCGAGTTCGTTGGCAGCTGTTCCTTCCGGAAACTCAACGTGCTGACTCATACGTCTTACAATGGATGAGGCTTGGGCCAAGATTCAGGCTGCAGTTTGGTTTAATTATCATTCATTATGTTAGAAATCTGAAACTCGGGACACATGGCTACAAAATCGCCTCAGATAATAAAGTAGTCTCAGGTTATGAGAACGTATTAGGGAGAAAAAACAATTAGTAAAGCTGTTCAACCCTATTTGATAATGATTGTGAAAATGATGAAGAACCTTCCAGGCTTGATCTTTATTGTTGTAAGAAGTTTTTTTTTTTTTTTCCACGATATTTCTCCCATCTCTGCACTTACTGCTGTGGTCTAGTGTAGTTTTTTGTCCTGTTATTAGTGTTGCCACTGTATTGGTTGCTGTACCTGTGACACAAATTAGGGGTCTTACACTTTTGAAGTTGTCCATTTCATGGTATCATTTGTATTAATCAACCACGCAAATGGCACAGCGGAAGCAATCCAGAGGTTGATTGATCGAAACCATCCTCTGCTAAGTCCACTTTGTTTGCAGTGGTGGCTCAATAGTTAAAGCTCTGGGTTTCTGAACAGAAGGTCATGGGTCAAGCCCCAGCACTGCCAAGCTGTTACTGTCAGGCCCTTAAGCAAGGTCCTTAACCCTCTCTGCTCCAGGGGCACTATATCCTGACTGACCCTGTGCTCTGACCCCAACTTCCTGACAGACTGGGATAGGTGAGGAAAAGAATTTCACTGTGCTGTAATGTACCGTATGTGTAACAAATAAGGGCTGCTGCTGCTACTTCTAAAAATCAGTGATGAAAATGAAAGGAAATATTTATTGTGAAATCTTTGTACAAATCTCTTTGCATATCCTTGTACAACCCCAATTCCAAAACGTCGGGACGCCATGTAAACTGCGTAAATAAAAACAGAATGTGATAATTTGCAAATGATAGAAACCCTATATTTCGTTGAAAATAGTACAAAGACAACATATCAAAATTTCTCACTTTCAACATTTATTGTGGGCTTTTTTTTTTTAATATATGTTCATTTTGAATTTGATGTCAGCAACATGTTTCAAAAAAGTTGGCATGATTATGACTGTGTTGCATCACCTCTACTTTTAACAACACTCTGTAAATGTTTGGGGACTGAGGAGACCAATTGCTGTAGTTTTGAAATAGAAATGGTGTCCCCCTTCATAATGTACCAAATGTTTTAAATGGGAGACAGGTCTGGACATTGGCTCCAGCTTGCCTGCAACCCTGTAGAACAGGATAAGCAGCTATGTATGTATGTATGGATGTATGGATGGATGGATGGATGGGTCTGGACTGCAGGCAGGCCAGTTTAGCACCTGGACTCTTTTACTACAGAGCCATGCAGTTGTAATATGTGCAGAATGCAGTTTGACATTGTCTTGCTGAAATAAGTAAGGCCTTCCCTGAAAAAGATGTCGTCTGGATGGCAGCATGTTGCTCCAAAACCTGCGTATATATATCATTCAGCATTAATGGTGCCTTCCAGATGTGAAAGCTACCTGTGCCATATGAACTAATGCACCTCCATACCATCACAGATGCTGGCTTTTGAACCATGTGCTGATAACAAGCCGGATGGTCCCTCTCCTGTTTAGCCCGGAGGATGTGGTGTCTATGATTTCCAAAAATAATTTAAAATTTTGATTCATCAACCCACAGGACAGTTTTCCACTCTGCCTCAGTCCATCGTAAATGAGCTCAGGCCCAGAGAGCTTAGACCCCGGTGTTTCTGGATATTTTTTATATATGGTGTAACTTGTGTTTATGGATGTAGTGATGAACTGTTTTCATAGATGATAGTTTTCTGAAGTGTTTCTGAGCCCATGAAGCAATTTCCATTACAGAATCATGTCTGAGTTTAATGCAGTGTCACCTGAGGGCCTGAAAATCACAGGAATCCAGTGTTGATTTTCAGCCTTGTCCCTTGAGTACAGAGATTTCTCCTGATTCTCTGAATCTTTTAATGATATTATGTACCATAAATGATGTGATCTCCAAATTTTTTGCCATTTTAAGCTGAGGAATGTTATTCTTAAATTGTTGCACAATTTGCCCACACAATCTTTCACGAAGCAATGAATGCTCTTTTTATACCCAATCATGTTACTGACCTGTTGCCAATTAACATAATTAGTTTTTCCCCATTACACAATTTTTCCAGTCTTTTGTTGCCTCTGTCCCACCTTTTTTGAAACATGTTGCTGGCACTAAATTCAAAATGAGCATTTTTTTTTTTCAAAAACCATAATATTTTTCAACATCATTATTTGATAGTTTGTCTTTGTACTATTTTCAGTGAAATGTCTTCCATGATGTCCATGATTTGCAAATCATTGCAGTCTCTTTTTTTTAAATTCACGTTTGATTTGTTCATTGCATTTCTTCATTAAACGTAACACCTCAATAACCTTCTCTTTACAAATTGCCTTTCACAATTAATGCAAAGGCCTACAAATATGCAACAATATATTCATCTAAAACAAAAATGTTTAGGTACCAACCTACTTTGGGGCAGTTTTATACAACTACAATATGGTTGTGCTCTTTTCTTGGTTTTATTAAATATTTATTCATATCAATATTTATGAATACCGATTATACAAGTAATACTGATGGTTGCTGTTAATTTATATTGTTTGTATTAATTATCTGAAGCTCATGACAGTCACACAGCCAGCAGATGGAAGCATAACACCATGCTGCTGATATCCTCGTTCTGATTCTTGTGGACTCCTGATGCATTCTTTGAGGCTTCAAAAAAGAAGTAGCAGTAGGAAAAATGTTGAATATATGTTTCTGCGGGAGGGATTTATTAGTGTTAGAATTATCAGGATTTGAATTATGGTGTTTGATTCCCCCAAATTGAGTTGATTTTTTTTCCCTAAAAGTAAAAAATGAATTGTATGGAGGTAACAAATGATTATCAACTACCAATTACTTTAATAACATTAAATTGAATCAACAGCCCCTAACCAACTCGAACAACCCATCTGTCTGTTCTCATAATGGTGACTATAAATTTCGTCTTCATAAAAGTTCTTCATCCCAAACACTAAGCACTGGAGAAGCAAGAAACACCTGAATGCTGAGACCATCCAATAAAATCGGGTAGTGACGTATGAATAGGTATTTGCAGTAAATACCACTGTCATATAGGAATTGTCCAGCTTGACTGACTGACTACATGTACACAGTATCCGTCCACCAAAGCTGAAGACCGACTCCTCTCATTCCCTTTTAACTTGGTGAGGGTAATTTTTTCCCTATATTACAAGCATTTATTTTTTTTATAACACTACATGCAGGGTGTTTTAAAGCCAAATTAGGTCAAAAAAGTAAGTCCACAGCTGGTACCTTTTGGGCTTGGTTTAAAAAGTGCAGGCAGTGCATCTACGATGTACAGACCAATTTCAGTTATAAGATATATTGCAAAAATTGGCTGTAGGATAAAAAGGTGCTTGTCATATACTTTAGAAAGGCCCTGATATGTTCTACAGGATCACCTCAAGGTTGTGTTTTGTCACCTTTGTTATTTATGCTCCACCAATGATTGTCTGAGTATGTTTGAGTCAAGGTTTATCGTCAAGTTTACGGATTATCAGTCTCCTGCAGGACCACGAGGTGGGGCACGGTCCAGTCCTGGATAATTTCATCAAATGGTGTAATGATTCATGTTTGATTATTGATTTCCGCTGGAACCCTCTTGTCGCAGCACCTACTTTCGTCAATGGTACAGCCATAGAAACAGAAAGTCAGTATAGGTATTTGGGCACTATTCTGGATTACAAAATGACTTTTGATGCCAATGCTGACTCCATCTGCAAAAAGGCTAATCAGAGACTCTTTTTCTTGAGGAAGTTGAGGGATTTTAATTAATGTTGATTGAATGCTCCTGAAAATATTATATTAATCTTTTATTGAGTCAGTTTCAACTTTTACATTGATCTGCTGGTTTGGGAATCTCAGCTTAGTTAACAAAAATAGGGTAGGGAAGACTCTTAAACTCTGCCACAACTTCATTGGCACAAATTTGAATAACTATGACCATGTTTATCAAGTTAGAGCCACTAACAGGGCAAAGGCCATTTTAGTGGACATTAAACATCCTCTTCATGCAGAGTTTTGTCTCCTGCCATCAGGGAGGAGGTTCCATCGGAGGGCCAAGTCAAACAGATACTTAAGATCATTTCTGTTAGCTGTTGGGTAATACGCTGTAGGTAGGTCCATTTGCACCCCCTCCCTTTTTTTTTTTAGGGCAAATGGATTTTCAATAGCAATATTACATTACATGGCATGGCATTTAGTAGATGCTCTTATCCAGAACAACGTACAACAAGGGGGTACATAACACAGTGCTCCTGGAGCTAAGAAGGTTAAGGGTCTTGCTTAGGGGCCCGACAGTGGCAACTTGTCCATGCTGAGACTTGAGCCCATAACCTTCAGATCAGTAACCCAGATCCTTAACCGTTGAGCTACCATTGCCTCAGTGGTGCCCCTGCCCCAGTGGTGCCCCAATATGATGACAACTATTGCAGCGTTCATGCCCTTTCTTATTTATCCTGTCTTATGGATTTACAGTATTGTGGATTTTATAGAATAGTATTTATACTGTGTGTGTACTGGTGTTGACTACTGTTTCAAACCAAATTGCCCTTGGGGACAATAAAGATAATCCAAATGTGTGTTCACTATGGTGAACTTGTTTCTCATACAAAGAAGAAAAAGGGAAAAATAAAACCTCTCAGTTTTGCAGTGCCCAAAGGTGTGTGTGGTGGTGATGGTGGTGGGGAATTGGCTGGGACCTGACAACCAGGCTACACAGCTCTGTAGCATCCACATTCTCTAAGAAATAGCCAACTATTGGGCTTGTGGCTAATGTATTACTATCATGATTAAGTGGTATTCCTTCAACATAGTATGTACTGTTTGTTGCTGGAGTAAGTTTTCTCTACACACACAGAAAAACAGACACCAGATAATATACTCACTGCCACGTGAATTGAACATCTCAAGGACACTGTGTCTGACATCCCTTGCCCAGACTGTGCAATAATACCCATGTTGACACAGTGCACTTGGCTGGCAGACTCCAACCTTGGCTCAGAGTCAAATCTAGCCCTAAACCACTCAGCCTAAAAAGATTGCTAGTCGCAAACCTCTAAGTCTGGGAATAACCGATAAGCACAACAAGACAAAACAATTAGAGTTACTCTTTACATGAATCAATGACTTGTGTGTGATGTTGCTCACATGAAAACAGTGATTCAGGTTGTTCTTAGAGCCATTCTTATAGTTTAATGACCAGTTATCCTTCTTGATCCTCATCATTGGAGCATGAGAATGGTATAACAGCAGCCACATCTGGGTGGCTCTTCCAGGCTGATAATGACTGTAACTCGGCAGCATCCAAGGAAGGGTCTAGTGCAACCGGTCTGCTCCAAGTACCTGTGACAGGCCTTAAACTAGACCCTTTGTAATAATAGTGTCTAGCCAAGTTGAGTTAGATTGTGTAGTGCAATCTACCAGAGCTCACTATGCCACAGTGCAAGGACTTTATTGACAGATTGCAGTAGGGATTCAGACAAGCACCCCAGGGTCACCCATGCTGCGTGTTCTGGTAATTCATTAGCAGGTCAAGTGTGGCTGCCATTGATGCTTGTCTAACATCGCTGTTGGTCTCACCAGAGAAATTCTACATCCAGATGTACACTGCTCTAGTTTGTCTTGCCTAGAGGAGTGATAGAAAGATAGACCCTGCAGTACAAAACAAGGGTTTCACTACAAATTATTTTCTTGTTCAAAAAAGGATTCAATCCAAGAGGGTTGAACCTTTTTTTGAGTATTAAGGGGCAGGGCTCATGTCGTACAACGGTGTCTGCAACGAGGAGCTCCATCAGAGGACTAACCAACCAAATATCCTCCACACCATCGCACAGCGCTGTGTTCATTGGCTCAGACATGTCCTGCGCTGCATAGACGACCACCCCACAAGAGCCATTTACGAGTTTGATCCGTCAGCAGTGGGATGGAGACGCCCTCACAGCCAACCATTCACCCGTTGGAACGATGTCGTTCGTCAAGACCTCAAGCAGATCAATTTGAGGCTGGAGGACATCCTGGCACTCAGACAAGATCGTGAGAGATGGCGGAGTTTGGTGGCACTGGTGGGCTCAATGCCATGCTGGCATGAGGCTTAGGAGGAGGAGGCTTATGCCATTCATATTCCTAAACCAGGGAAAAACGTTTTTCTTCAGGAATCTGTAAACTGATACTATGCCATTTTAAATGTCATTACCACTTTTTCATTGTTAACAGGATAGTACATGTGCACACAAAAAATAAAAATAATAATAATAATAATCATAAAAATTCAAACAAATATCCTATAAGCTAAGTGGGTCACCAAGCATTACTGATTTGCCTGGCAAATCTTCACCTGCACTTACTTCTTCATATTCTGGTTGCTGGAGTTCATTAGTCAGCTCTGGCAGCATTCCAGCCATTTGTGTATGTGCTACCTTTGCTCTTAGTCATCTTCAGGTGTGGTATCGGTGCGTGCTAAGCTTGCTAAGACTGATGATAGCAGCCGCACCAGTGATTCCCTCAGGACTGCTCAATACTTGAATTGCTGGTTACTTCAGTCATGCTGATTAAGTTCACTTTATTTTTCTTACTGGTGTTCACTGTCTATCCAATGATGACTTCCTCTAACAGTTTAAAACAGTAATTTAACAATTCAGGATGATTTATTTGATTTATGTGCATTCTATATTATGTACATAAGAGTTGCTTGGTACAAAGTCCCTGTACCTTGTGCATTCTTTGTTTCCTGAATAACAGGATGCTGTTTATCTCTTAATTTCTACAAGTGAATTTTAAACATCTAGATTAAATACAGTTTGGTGACAGTCTGCTTCCCTGTTGATTTCTGTGTGAACTTGTGATTATAAACGGGTTTTCCTCATGTGCATAATCCATCCATTATCCGTAACCGCTTATCCTGTGCAGGGTTGTGGGCAAGCTGGAGCCTATCCCAACTGACTATGGGCGAGAGGCGGGGTACACCCTGGACAAGTCGCCAGATCATCGCAAGGCTGACACATAGAGACAAACAACCATTTACACTCACATTCGCACCTACAGTCAATTTAGAGCCACCTATTAACTTAACCTGCATGTCTTTGGACTGTTTGGGAAACTGGAGCACCTGGAGGAAACCCACACAGACACGGGGAGAACATGCAAACTCCACACAGAAAGGTCTTCGTCAGCCACTGGGCTCGAACCCAGGACCTTCTTGCTGTGAGGTGACAGTGCTAACCACTACACCACCGTGCCACCCCAACAACGGACTAATAAAGACAAAATGTTATCATTAAACTTACAGTACACTTTTGGTTTGTGTTGCCTTTTGTGAAAAAAGGTGCAAATTTGAAAGTGAGGATGACTTCTCATAGGATTAAAATGCTTGCTTTAATAAAGGATAATGTGTCTAAAAAACGGGAAAAAACATGATTTATTGTTTAAAAAATATTTAAAAAAAAAAATCACATATGAGTCAGGGGAGGAAAAACCCAACAACTTCCAAACATTATGTTCCTGAGCTTCTGTGAGCCCAAGCAATCATTCACAGTCAGAGCTGTCGAGTTTGAATTGGAAGGAATTTTCAAACACACATCATATGCCAGTTGTCATCATGTTCAAAACAAGTAGGCGATATCCATCATAACAGAAAAAAAATCCTTTCCCTTTAATCAGGCTTTATATTTTAGCTCGCACTAACTTTAGCCAGGTAGTTTGCGTCAAAGATACACTGAGATCCACAAGACCTCACTCTGCCAACCTGCGCAAGCTATGACAGAGAACAGAGAGAAAATCTTCCCGTGTGTCTCAGGTTACATACTTCTGTACTCACATTTGTGATTTTGATGTGCATCCACACTGACAAGTATAGGAACATTCAGTGCGTGATGGGTACCTGGTGGACTCAAAATGGTCAAAAGGAGTGTGCAACGCTGCATACTTCTCACCTTTACTGGTCGCCATTTTGGCTACGTAGCAGAAGCGAAGGGACTACCAACCTATTTTCAGCCAGTTGGAGAAGAGCATATCAAAGACACTGATGACAATGTAATTTTCATGTTGTGTGAAATATCTATGCACTCAAGCAAGAAAATTAAAACGCATTCATCTTTTAAGAGGTGAGCAATAAAACACAGCATATATTTTTTGCGAGGTTATGCAACAATCATGGGGAAATGTTGTGATCATCATTTCCATTAAGAACACAACTCGCCAGGTTCGATTTGAGACAACACTGTTCTGTTCATTCCTGTAACTGCATTGCGGTCGTAGGGAGGCATGAGAGATGCTGACATAGTCACTCATCTCTTTTCTCTGGGCTTGGATTGCTTGGTGGCACCCATCTCCTCTCCCAGCATATTTACACTTATGGTTAATTTAGAGCCACCAATTAGCCTAACCTGCATGTCTTTGGGGGAAACCAGAGCACACCCACGGGGAGAACATGCAAACTACACAGAAAGGCCCTCGTCGGCCACTGGGTTCGAACCCAGGACCTTCTTGCTGTGAGGTGACAGGACTAACCACTACACCACCATGCCTCCCCAACAATGGACTATCCATCCATTGTCTGTAGCCACTTATCCTGTACAGGGTCACAGGCAAGCTGGACTATGGGCGAGAGGCAGGGTACACCCTGGACAAGTCACCAGGTCATTGCAGGGCTGACACATAGAGACAAACAACCATTCACACCTACGGTCAATTTAGAGC
>JAODIB010000007.1:12994694-13005373 GCA_027575605.1 Sciades troschelii | reverse complement strand
ATCTTACAGAACCAGCCACAGTTCTTCTGGACACTTTGACTGTCACACTCGCTTCTTCATTTTGCACCAAAACCCAGGAGCCTTCATTTTGTTTTCTTTTTTAATCTGAAAAGTGCTCTTTTATAAAATATGCTGTTCAGATACAAACTTTTTTTTCCCTGTAACATTTAATTTTGTGCTGGAAAGTGAACGTTTGGACTCTAAAATGTTTTTGGACTGATTCGATAATGTAGAATAAAATGAGTTTGTATAGGCGAGAGACCGAGGGCTATTGAAACAGAGATTGGTGCCACATCCATACGCCTTAAAGAGTTAGTACTGGGACACAGGAAAGACTGCCTAGGAAGACCAGATTCTGACATGGGAGGGACTTTGAGATAGGATATATAATGTCATAACGGTTAGAGAAACAACTTTGGGACTAAAAGGTTGCTGGTTTGATTCCCTGGACCAGCAGGATGCAAGAGTGGTGGCGTACCTTGTGTCTGATTAGCCAGAGAAAAACTGATGATGCGATTATCAGTTTGGGCATTGAACTCAACCGACTAACTTATATATATATTTGCAGTAGTATTTTATTGCTGTTTTACAACAACAACAATACAGTGCTTTGTAAGCATAATAATAATAATAATAATAATAATAAACAACCTCTTCGGACACAAGGAAAAATGCTATGGAACTTCATGCTGTGTGTCAAGTACGCGAGGGAGGCAGATGTATGTGCAGAAGTATTTTTTTTAATAAAGTGCAACATGAATACAAAAACACAAAAGGCAAACAGTCCAAATCGGCAGGCAAGGTCATAAATGAGAAAACAGGCAAAGGGTCGGTCGAGGCGCAAACAGTATGTCAGAGGCAGAACGAGAACTAGAAACAGGAACAGGAGTCGAGAAACCAGGAAAACCACAAACACAGGAAGAAAGGCTCGGTAATGCGCACTGAACGTGGCATAATACTTTGCATAGCCTTAGCATCAGCGCAGTCCTTAAATAGCCCAACCCTTAGCTCTCTAATAGAGTTCAGGTGCGCCTTGTCAGCCGCGCGCACAGCCTGAGGCACACCTTTTGGTGCACGCGCCACAGCGGGCAGGACCGACACTATGGAACTTCATATGTACAATCGTACACATTATGTCCAAAAGGGATAATAATAATAATAATAAATTTATTTATTTAGCATCTTTTTTCTGACGTAATACCAATTAAAAATAAGCCCAAATTAAAAAAAAAACTCCAATAGAGAGAAAATGACTGGAACATTAATCCTCCTTTTTTTCCCCTGAAAATATCAACAGAATAAAAACTGTAAATAACAACGAAACATCATCATTACACCAAATTATCAAATATTTCATGATTTATAAGTGGAGTAAACATTTACAATACTTAGTTTTGGTCTTCAGATATGTGCTTAGTGCACGTTAAGATACCTTCTGTACTGTACGGTTCTGTACTTGTGTCATTACTGACTCATGTTCATATGCTGTTATCCACATCTACTTACAATTTGCACAGTTGTGGTCCGGTAACAGACTGTCTGTTAGACTAATCGGCTATATAAAACATCCAAACAACTGCATTTAATCATCTTTTATCGCAAAAGGAAAGGAATGAATTTGTGCTTAATTTTCATGTTCGCAAGTCAAACGATGTTTATGAGCAGTGAGGAAAAGTCATTATGTATAAAGCTGATAAAACAAGGTTGTGGGGAGTTTTGGCGCTGTTCATGAGACTCTTGGATCTCTCAAACCCCAGCAGAATATGAGGGAATGTGAAAAATAGATATTGACCAAAGAGTACATGATCTGACTGAACTGCGTGACTTCTCAAGGCCGCGGTACAAGGTCACAGCAGCTAAAGGGTTTAATTTAGCAAGGCTTCTTGTTTTCATTAGCTGACTCATGTCCCTGATGAATAGACAGACGAGCAGTCTAATCAACAGTTTCGGAGCAACACAGCTCCAGAAAAGATCAGCTTGAAATCACACAAAAAGCATTACTTCATCTAAAAGCGTGTTGTTTCTAATTACACCGATGAGCTCATTAAAATCCGTTAACAACGTAACGAGCCATCATTCTCGTTAAACGGAACAGAACAGTGTACTGACCCTGTAGATGCTCTGCACCTGGGAGGAGAGCCCTGGCTAAAAACGGCAATTTTCCACAGGCATTAAAAATTACATTAACAGCCGCTGTTGGTTGGTTGTCATGGTGATGGTTATGGCAGTGTTTAAGAGGAGCAGAAAGCCTTGTGTTTTGCCTTAGCATGGTCTGCTGAGATGGAGGTACGCATCACATGGGGAATAATGGAAAACCGACCACTGTGTGATCCGGTAAACGAAGTGCACGGCTCCGAGCTTTCCTGTTTTGGCTCACCTGCTCTGGCAGCACCCAGGACACGCCCTTGGATCTGTATTGGCTTGAGTTTCACCTGTGTCTGGTTCTATTGCCATCATTTATACTGGCTCTAAAATGCAAATCTACAATATTTCAGGTTCCGATCTCTAATTTTTGGGTTGATTCTCTCTCTCTCTCTCTCTCTCTTTTTTTTTTTTACCTGATTGTGAAAGTCAAATTTGCCTGTGCCAACACTTTTCTGCTACCAGTGTGAGAACGCTTGGTTCAGTGAATTGACAGCAAGCCCGCATGTTTTTGCTTTTTACTGGACCATGTGAGCTGATACAGGACATTGGGGTGGAGAAAAAAAAAATAGCACCGATGTCATCACAGTTTTATTCAACAATTTCTTGTTTCGTTTTCATCTTTTATCCTTTTACCTTCAATTCTTTCAATTCCCAAATGTCTTACTGTTCACTTTATGTGTGCCCTACATAGGGTATAAAATAGTGTCACTGTGCACCCTATCCAATGCCCTACATGCAATGTGTTCACTATGTGGCCAATAGTGTGTGGATACCTCATCACCGCATACCTATGTGCTTGCTGAACATCTAATTCCAAAATGCATCCATCCATCCATATTCTTCTGCTTATCTGAAGTCAGGTTGCGGTGGCAGCAGGCTAAGCAGGGTTCCCTGCTTACCAGGAGTCCCTCTCCCCAGCAATGCTTTCCAGTTCCTCCTGGGGGCTCCCAAGGCACTCCCAGGCCAGATGAGATCTATAATCTCTCCAACATCTTCTGGGTCTACCCCGAGGTCTTCTTCCAGTTGAACGTGCCTGGAAAACCTCCAAAGGAAGGGGCCCAGGAGGCATCCTAATCAGATACCCGAACCACCTCAACTGACTCCTTTTGACATGAAAGAGCAGCAACTCTACTCCGAGATCCCTCCGGATGTCTGAGCTCCTCACCCCATCTCTAAGGGTGAGCCCAGCTACCCTACGGAGAAAGCTCATTTCAGCCGCTTGTATCCGTGATCTCATTCTTTTGGTCACTACCCAAAGTTCATGACCGTAGGTGAGGATTGGAATGTAGATTGACTGGTAAATCGAAAGCTCTGCCTTCCGGCTCAGCTCCCTCTTCACCACGACAGACCGGCACAACGCCCGCATTAGTGTAGACGCCGCCCCGATCTGCCTGTCCATCTCACGCTCCATTTTACCATCACTTGTGAACAAGACCCCGAGATACCTGAACTCCTTCACTTGGGGCTGCAACTCACTCCCAACCCGGAGGGAGCACTCCACCATTTTCTGGCAGACAGCCATGGCCTCAGACTTGGAGGTACCGACTCTCATTCCAGCCACTTCACTCTCGGCTCTCGGCACTAATTCCAAAGCCATGAGCGTTAATATGGAGTCGGTCCCATCTTTGCTGCTATAACTGACTCTGCTCTTCTGGGAAGGCTTTCCACTAGATTTTGGAGCACGGCTGCCACAAGGGCACTGGTGTTGAATGAGAAGGTTTGGCACACAGTCAGCGTTCCAATTCATTCCAAAGGTGTTCGGTGAGATTGAGGTCAGGGCTCTGTGCAGGCCACTCTGGTTCTTCTTTTCCAACTTTGGCAAACCATGTCTTCATGGAGCTCACTTTGTTCATGGGCCATTGCACCAATTGTAATGCAACATAATAGAAAAGCATTCTAGACAATTGTGTGCTTCCAACAGTTTCGGAAAGGCCCACATGTGGATGTGATTGTCAGATGTTCACATACTTTTGGCCATACAGAGTATCTGATAAAGTTTGCATTAACAGGTACTGGCACACACCTTTGATTTGGTGTGTACTGCTGTTAAATGAAACATCTTTTCTGCGTATCTTCTAATAATTAATACCCTGGCATGTCAAACTGGCAAGATATTCCTTTATAGACTTTTGAGTCATGTTCTATTATGTGTGCTTATATACCTGTCACTACATGATAACCTCCAGAGAATCTGCTATTACTTCATGGATTGTGGTATATTTTAGGAAAGTGATACACATGCACTCAGCCAAGATATATTATATGACCATATGTGCATGGGCACCTAACCATCACACCCATATGTTTTTGTTGAACAGCCCAGTCCAGGTTTAGTCCTCCTTTGCTCTTATAATAACCTTCAGTCTTCCAGGAAAGCTTTCCACTAGATTTTGGAGTGTGGCTGTGAGGATTTGCCTATTCAACCACATGAGCATTAGTGAGGTCAGGTGAGGAGGCCTGACACACAGTTACTACACAGAGGGGTTGAGGTCAGGGCTTGGTGCAGGCCAGTCCAGTTCTTCCACTCCAATCTTGACAAACTATGTCTTTATGATGCCTGCTTTGTACACAGGGGCATTGTCATGCTGGAACAGGTTTGGGCCTCTTAGTTTCAATGAAGGGAAATCTACTACATCGAAGCTACAAAGACATTCTATACAATTGTGTGCTTCCACAAACATTGTGGCAACAGTTTAGAAAAGACTCACATACGAGTGTGATAGCCAGGTGTCCACAAACGTTTGGCCATATCATGTATAGTTCTGGGGTTTTAGTTGTTTGGGAACTGCGATACAATAAATCTTGGATAATAAACCTCTGCATATACATACGCCAAATGTTTTAAATGGCAGACATGTCTGGACTACAGGCAGGCCAGTTTAGCACCCGAACTCTTCTACTATGGAGCCATGCAGTTTTTGCACATGATATGGGTAGCTTGTACATTTGGGAAGGCATCATTAATGCTGAATGATATATGCACATGTTTCAGAGCAATATGCTGCCATCCAGACAAAATCTTTTGCAGGGAAGGCCTTCCTTCTTTCAACACGACAAAGCCAAATCACTTTCTGCACATATTAAAACTGCATGGCTCCATAGTAGAAGAGTCCGGGTGCTAAACTGGCCTGCCTGTAGTCCAGACATGTCTGCCATTTAAAACATTTAGCGCATTATGAAGTGCAAAATATGACAAAGGAGACCCCGAAGTGTTGAGCAACTGAAACTATATATATCAGGAAAGAATGGGACAACATTTCTCTTTCAAAACTACAGCAACTGGTCTCCTCAGTTCCCAAACGTTTACAGAGTGTTGCTAAAAGTGAGGCGATACAACACAGTGGTAAACATGCCCCTGTCCCAACTTTTTTGAAACGTGTTTCTGGCATCAAATTCAAAATGAGCATACATTTTTCAAAAAACAATAAAATTTCTGAGTTTCACCATTTGATATGTTGTCTTTGTACTAGTTTCAATAAAATATAAGGTTTCCATGATTTGCAAATTATCACATTCTGTTTTTATTTACAGTTTACACAGCGTCCCAACTTTTTTGGAAACAGGGTTGTAAATCAAATTACCATCAATACTGTAATTCTTGTAAATTTACCTCATCCATTATCTAGAAAATGGGCAAAAAATGGAAATGGCAGGTCTTGATATTAGTTAGACCAGATGAACAGGAAAGCCATGTGAATATATTAACGTTTGAAAGTCTTCTCTATACAATTAGAGGCCCTTTGAAGTGATGGTGGTTAACCAGTTGGACAGGACAGAGGTGCATCAGGTTTTGTTCTGGGACGAACTTACCCTCGTTTTCCTGGTCTTCTGGAGGTTCGAGAAGCTTTACAAACTCCACACTGATGTGGAACTCAACACCCAAAAGCAAAGCGATCTTCAGGAGCATGAGCTGGAGCTGCCGAATACCTAGCGAATACAGTCAGCACAAGAACTCTTAGCACTCGTAATCATGCCTGGAATCCTTGATTAAACCTTCATCTTTAACCTTTTACAAAGAATTGTCTGTATTAATAGATCAGAAAATCTTGCTAAAATTAGTATCAAAGCAAGGAAGCACAAAAAGAGGAAGGGCTTACAAAAAAAGGCAAACAGAGAACTAAGGAGAGTTACTTCTCGATAAAAACATGAACTTCTGTTGTACTATGAAAACAGCATATTTTATCTACATATGTGTGTGAATTACTAAGGGTTCTGCACACAGAGAGATGACTCAGTACTCACTGATGTGGTCTATGGCGCCTGCACAGAACTTGCCATAAAACTTCTTCGCACCCAGGCCTCTGAGGTCATGTATGGTGAAGGGCCACAGGTGCAGAACATTGTTCCTGGAAAACGTGTCTCTCTTTTCGATCACGACTACTTTGGCACCAAGGAAAGCCAGCTCTATAGCAGTACGCAGGCCACAGGGTCCTCCTCCGATTATCAAGCACTGCAAATATTAACAGCAGATTAACACTAAAGAAATGGATGGGCAACGGTGTAACAATGCAGCAAAAAAAAAAAAGGCATGCCATGATACAGAGATTAACAGACATGAAAACGGTATAAAAGTTTTGGGGTTTTTTCCATAGATTTTCAATTAAGGAAGTTGAATCATTTTAACTTTCAGGTAAAGTTTTACATTACTGGCTAGTGGCCTAGTGGTTAGTGTGTCCGCCTCTCGATTGGGAGAGCGTGAGTTCTATTCACGGTCGGGTCGTACCAAAGACCATCATATAAATGGTACTTACTGCCATCTGGCAAGGCATGCTGCAATACAGATGCGAGTGGGGAGTTAAACTCTTGCGGTTACCAGAAGACTAGTCCCCCACTGTAACCTTAGCTATGTGAGAGGCCGAGGGCTACGGAGATCGGTACCGCCACATGGTGCGGGAAGGACTTTAACTTTTTTTTTTTAAAGCTTTACATTAAAGCTAGACGGCCTTTCAGATTTTTCAAGTGTAGGTCATAAAAAGAATTTTCCCCGACACCCAATTATTTTTGTTTAGTGGACTGGAAGCTACTGAATTCAAATCATAGACATTCGATTTTATTATTATTATTATTATTATTATTATTATTATTATTATTATAACAATTAATGAATTTAGGGCCATGTGGCCCTAAATTCTCCACTATTTTTCTTGCTTCACATGGTGGGCTTTCCCCGTTCACACAAGGCATTGTGGGATACAAATTTGAAACAGGAGAGGGAAATGGAGGACGTGAGTCTGAACAAAACGTGAAAGACCAAAGTGAGAAGAAAAGATGTTATGTTGTGAAGGAATGGAAATGCAGGACCAAACTAATAAATATTGGTGGTCAGTGAGCACCTCGGTGTGATAAGTTGTTCGTTTAATGACAGAATGATGTAACTGTTAGTGCACAGTCAAAGGTAAGCTTGCGCATGTGCGCATGGACTTCCTCTGTCTGCTCGATTGTGCGAAGCGAGCGATTTCATGCACATTTATTTGCCAGGGAATCCCCTCAAATTAAATAACTTCCCAGTCACAGAATGGTCTGTTTTTTTAAGATATTACAGAAATAAACATATCACAATGACCAAATTTCAGAGGGAACTACATTTCACCGAATTTATGTTATCGAAAGGCCGTCTACTTTTAACATAGAATCTAAATTAACAAATGATCAAGCTATTTATGATTTTCAGATTCTTCCAGATCTTAGAGGCATTGATTTCTAGATATCTATTGTAAGAAAATAAAGACCATTAGGAGTAAATTTTGGTTTATTTTCATGAAAATTGAAGATCAAAACATCTAAATTTTCACAATTAATTTGCATATCGCAAACATACAAGTTTAATCAAAAGGTGTACATTTCCATGTCATGAATGTACCTGCAAGTACATGTTCTTTTTTTAAAAAAGGTTAAACACGTCATCTGTTTTCGAGATTATTCAGCTAACACCCCACCCCATACAGTGCCTACATGATGTGCTACACAATGCCTTTGTGTATAATATGTCACTGTACTAATCTTTGCTTTTGTATCCAAGGCTTTGAGACTGTGATGGTGACTATAATTGAAACGTGTGTGTGTGTGTGGCTGGTCTTTAGGAGAAAATATTCAGTAGAGGATACTGAAAAAGGAAACCCAGAATCACAGCATTGTGCAGCTTTTGCCGCATGGCTTCTCTATCTATATTAGTCTCACAATGCTGTAGATGCACAAGGAATGTGAGCTCCCACATGAATATGTGGACTTACTGGGTCATAGACTCGGTTATTGAGTCTGATGAGGGCTTATGAGTGAGAGAGTGCAAACAAAAACGTGTGTCGCTGCTGTGATGTGCCTGTTTGAGCTTGGCTTGTAATTAGAGTGTGTTGAGGTGTCCTGTTGCGAAGGCGATGGCAGGCACCCTGTAGGATGGGTAATAAGGGTATCTCTCTCTCTCTCTATCTTCTATTACTCCACTCTTATTCTAATTTGCACCTTTCCTCCTTCTCCATCTGTCAATCTGTCCATTTCTCTCGCTTTAGCTCATTTGCAGCCAGTTAATGAAGCTGCAACAACATGCAAAGAACATGGAGTGGCAAATCAGAAACTGTGCTGTACATCTGAGCCATGGATTTCTGACATGATTTTTGAAAGCAGAATGAAAAAAGTGAGTGATTTTGCATTAAGAAGATTTTACTGTCTGGTGAAAATCCATCATGATTTGATCTCATGTTTCAGCCTCTCATCAAAGCAGAGATATTAAATAAAAATTTGAAAAGGTCGAGTTACAAGATTTTTTTTTCTTATAGGGTTCGGGTAAGCAGCTAACATTTGATAAATAGCTTGAAGAACTTAATTAATGATTTGTTCATGGCTGTAAATACAATGATTTGAAGTGGTCATGTCATGTCACGTCATGTTTTGTAATAGGCTTTACATTATATGACTGAATGAAGCTCATCAGACCAGAGACGAACTGCAGCAAAAGTTAGAGAGGTCAGAAAAAAAATCAACAAAAAGTTTAAATTGAGGGCATTTTTCCAGTATAGATGTGATAGATACAGATTATGGTAATCGATATTTGCCATGCCCTGTGATGACCTGGCGACTTGTCCAGGGTGTACCCCGCCTTTCGCCCGTAGTCAGCTGGGATAGGCTCCAGCTTGCCTGCGACCCTGTAGAACAGGATAAAATGGCTACATGAGATGAGATGAGATATTTATCTGCTTATCTTCCATCCGTTTGATCCGTGTCATGCTGCTGGTATTGGTGTTTTGTGGTGAAACAAAGTCGGAATCGTGCCTAGCTTCAGTTATTGTTTCTTCTTCGTGTCTCGCTTCTTCCCAGTGATTTTTTCCATACAAGTCCTCCACAAGACAATCTGCTGTTAAAATGCTCACTGCACAATTTGTTGCTTTTTCCAAGAGTAAAGTTTTCTCGCTTTACTTGATTAAGCCACTCGGCCAAACATCTTGGATCCAGGATGGAATGAAGAAGACGTGTGGAATCTTACATCATGCAGCACCACCCTCATTTTCATCTCCTAATACATCCATGTATCTGGCTAATCCGGTATGGCCGCACCCAGGGAAATGGCCCAATGGACTGATGCTACAATTTCAACGTTTTGTAAGCTAAAGTCCACTTAATTTTTTCATCTAGACTAGCGGTTCTAAACCTTTTCTACTTTAAGGCCCACCTATTCATACTTGTAACGAGTCGGGATCCGTTAAAAAAGATCCCCAATTATTTTTGGCTCATCTATTCTATTCGAATCTAATAATCTATTGTAAAGTGTATTAATGGGATGGAACATCACTCCCTTTTATAGATCTGAGTTCAAGAATTAAATAAATGCAATAAAAACAAACAGTTTTTAGTTGTAGGTATTGTATTTAAAACTGTATGGATGTGCCAGAAGCCAAACCATACATGCGGGGCATTCTCAGTCAAAAGGGATTAATGATACAAAAGTGGAGTCTGGTCCATTAACACAAGAACTTATTGCCATGTTTGTGTACAGAAAACAAGCAAGTTATTCAAACCAAGAAGTACACTCAAAAGAAGTGGATATAGAAACCACTCAGTGTGATGCTTACTTGCTTAAGGATGTCCATCGTATCCGATGATGACAATCCTGCCTCTGCTACTTGTGAGTTCTCATGTGACTATAAAGTCCAATCCGTGAGCCACACTGCCTGCTGCAGACAGAACAGTTAAGGGCACTGACTGGGGGTATGGGTGTGGAACTGGCTTCATGTCTCTTCAAGCGTCTCCTGGTCCATCGGTCTCCTCTGTCCTCCTAGAGCTTCTGCACCCCTCGAGACAGAGCTGCTGCCAGATGGAGCATTGGGTGGCAATGTCCTCCAGCTGGCTTGGGTTCAAACCACACTTTTTCATAGTCATCTTCAGTTGGTCTTTGTAATGTTTTTTTCTGGCCTGCTGCCAGGCAGTGGCCAACATGTAGCTGGCCATACAGCACCTTGTGAGGTAGGCGTTCCTTCGGCATCCTGATGACGTGACCAAGCCAGCGAAGTGGGTGCTGGGTGATGATGGCCTCTATACTGACGCAG
>JAODIB010000007.1:10048084-10062768 GCA_027575605.1 Sciades troschelii | reverse complement strand
GAGCAGTAGTTAGGGTACGGTGCCTTACTCAAGGGCACTTCAGCCATTCCTGCTGGTCCAGGGAATTGAACCGGTGACCTTTTGGCCCCAAAGCTGCTTCTCTAACCATTAGGCCATGGCTCCTCCCCATGACATCCCACTTTAAACGTTGTCGCACATGATCAAATCACGCACACGACGAAATTCTCTGCCTCCAAAGCAACAGCGAAGACGATCATCATCCTCATAGTCAGTTACACCAAACTTTATCAGTAATAGAGACGAAGCAATCAGGAGAATAAATCGAATCGGAGCTCTCTAGGTTAGGAAGTAAGCTGATGGCTAGGTAGGACTGGTAAAAACGTTGTCATGGTTACATCATGGCCATCACATGAGGCGTCCGTACACCTTCAAGTCGCACAACCGATCTTTTCCAAATTGGATCTGAAACCAAGCAGCATTTCCTTTCAGAAATCACTTAAGCGAGTGTTTGCAAACTGGACCTTCAGGTGAGATGATGTCAACCGCGAACCGTTTTGTTGCGGCTCGAGATTGTATGGATTGTCGGGTGAGAACGGCGACACGCAATTAGTCACAGTCCTCTTTACACAAGATATGATGTCTCCATTATCATTCATTAATGAGAACACTCGAGTCCACGGCCGCTCCCCCGCACTCACACACTGCTTAGCTCTTTATTCCATTCTTTGCCTCTAAAGAGGGGGAGGCGGGAGGAGAAAATCTTCATTAGGAGCAGAGCTAGGAACACTGGAGGCTTTGCAGGAAAATGGAGAAGGGTGGGGTTGAGCGAGCGAGCGGGTGAGACAGCGCAAGAGAGAGACAGAGGAATAAATTGAGGCTGATCTAGCGTGCTGCATTTTGAAGAGGCCGGATTTGCATAACTGTGCAGCAGAGCAGAGGGAGAAATGTGTCAGTGCTGACAGCTCGCAAAGAATCTTAAAGCTCCAGAGCCAGCGGCACGCTCTTTCTTTCGCTCTCTCTTTGCCTGACTCTCGGTAACCCCTCTCGAAAGAGTCAGAGGTCACAAGACGCTCCTGTGTGCTCGGCCCTCTCAAGGCAGCGCTTGCTTAACGATCAGCTGCTCTCGAGGAGGAAGACCGGCTCAAGCTTTCTTGCTGGAAGGGCAAACGGAGATATCTGCAAACGTGCCTGTGGACACGTGTGCGTATGAATGAATGAGCAAGCAGATTGCAGGGGGGCGGGGGGGGGAACAAAAACAAACCCAAACCGACAAGCCCAACACATCAACACATGCAGATGTGGAAATTGCAAAACATAACTGGTGATGGGCAGGAAACGGAGCAGCGTGTCGGATTTTTTCCCCTCTCTCAGAAAAAGAAGTGGACTTGCACACTTAGCATTCAACAGCAGCAGCAGCCCTCTTTCACAGCTCAATCTCAGGAGAGAGTCTGTGATGTCTCGGAGAGCGGCGCGCAAAGCCCCGCTGGCTCTTAACTCATGAATCTTGCTGAACCCCTTGCAGTTTGATCTGCTGCTCTGGTTGGACGTGTTGGAAGGAAAGCACTTGTGGGATACCAGCTATCAGGGCCTCTCGATTGTATATGCAAACATGAAATCAAACCCAGCAGGGAAGAGCCTCCCGTTTGCACACTTGCACTCTACCCCCCCCATCCATCCATCCATGCTTGCTGCTTCTTTGTGCTGGGATTTCAGAGAATTACAACAATAAGCTCAACATTAATGCAATGATTCTGCGAACAAGCCGCTTCGAGCTCTAGGTCTTGGTCTAGCCAGAGGAAAAAAAAAAAAATAACACCCTTTCTGACAAACACCGCTTTCCCTGGAAAGACAGCACACAGAAATCACTCTGTGTGTCACTCCCTCTGGGTAAAGCAGTGCAGGAAAGGGCAAGAAGCGGTTACGCGTGCACTCACATACACAATCTCGCTTGCTCTTTCCCTCACATGCTGCAGGGGAGAGTGACATTGATCCGTCAGCCCCCGTCCATCCGTCTCGCTGAAAGAGGGAACGGGATTGTTAATAAAAATGGAAATTGAGCTGCACACGTGGCCAGAAGCCATGCACAGCTGGCCGGTTCTATCTATCTGACATCTCCCTGTAGGAGCTCTCAGGAACTCAATGCCTCTGATCTGGGCAAACACTCACACACCAGCTAATAACCCTCGGTGGAGGTAGTGGGCGATGATGTATGGTTTTCTGTCATGATATGCGCTAAAACGTTAACAATTCAATCCAAGTCTTGATGCGCTCAGTCCTGAGCGCTGGACGCGTTTGGGCCTTCAGGAAACGTTGGCGCATGAGCAATCCTATGGCCAAACAGGTGCGTCTGCAATTGTGGCTCAGATTACACATGCCAAACTGTCACCCAAACCTTTCATCTTATCCCGAAATGAGAGGCGGGGTTCTTGTGCTCTCTGGAACGCCGTGTTCTCAGGGCTGTCTGGAAACACCTCAGCTTTGCATGGCACTGGTAGCGCGCGGCTTGCAAATCCTTTAAATCTACAAGTGCTCTGAAAATGACCGATACCCCGACACTGGCTTGGCGTTCCGAGAGCGATCGCCAACGCAGAAGCGAGAAGTAAGCAGTTCGACTCCTGGAATCCATCATCTGTAAAAGCGGCCTGATGCTTAATCAATTATCCTGCCCTGCTTCCAATTTCCAGCTAAGAGCCACAAAGGGAACTACCTATCAGCCGTCAGGATAGATTGATTCCCCCCCCCTTCTTTTTTTGAACATAATGGGACTGGGACTGTAACTGTTTCAGGCCTTTTTACAGAGGGTTCTGTGAGAAAGACATTATTCCATTGGGGGTGGGTGGGTGTCCTTCAGAGTCGCGAAGGGAAGTAAATGGCTTTAAAAGCTGCTCTGACAGCGATCCTGCATTAGCCGTGCCATGTAGAACTGATGGAATTAGCAATGTGGATCCATGCCTTTCATGAGTGCATTTGAGAAGCTATGCTGAACAATCGCAGGAAAGTGAGATGGACTGTGTGTGCATACTGATTTTATGGTATGGGTTAATCAGGGGCGAGGAATGATATATTCGTGTCTGTAATATATTCGTATCCATCATCCAAAGCCAATTTCATGTCTGCTAGCGCGTACGATTACATTACAGCTCGATTCCGACTAGTAAAAACCCGATCTACCGTCAACCAGATCACGTCGTAGCTGATAGCGCTGTGGAAGGTTACAGGATTCAGAACATGTTCTGGCTTTTAACGATTTATGATGACTCTAGTTGAGCAGTTTTCAGTCGACTACACAGATATATCGTAGCCTAATATAATATAGATATTTAATCACTGCCTAAAAGCAGTGCTCCTGATGCACGAGTGTACGAGCAAAAATATTTGCAAGGGCACAAAATCGACCTGAACAGAATAATACTATTACAGCACCACGAATGAACCATCAAATTGTGTAGGCATCGTGTATTTCGTGTCAATAAATTGCTGCGTTGTCTTGTGACATTACTGTGATACCAATAAATGAGATACGCATCGCAGTTATGAAAACATTTATTCCTTTCTTCGACGCCAGAAACACCACCACGACATTTATTATTATGGTGTGACTCTGCTGGGTGCCTGGTGGACAGCAGTGAACCACCGCTTTCACTTTACGATATAGTTATCATCCAATATCCAACTTGATATGTCAAACAGTTGTCTGGTTACATTTGTTACATTCACACATGCAGCACCATTAGGGCTAACTGCTATGCACCTGTTCCTGATTAGAGTGCAATCACAGCACATACATATAAAGAGACTCAGTAACACACAGACTTTGCAAAGAATACACTCCGAGTCGGACGTTACCAAGCCTTGTAATTTTGTATCGCTTTTCTAGCATGCTTTCAATAAAACTCTTACTGCGCTTATATCCGTCTAATCGCCTTTACGTGACCGAAACTCAACTATCCAACAAGCTAGTGGACTAACAAAACTGTTTTAACTAATTTTACACAAAACTGTCATGAATATTTTCTATAAAATGGGTTATTTTTTCAAAAGCAAGTTAAAAATAAGCACTGGATAAAAACTCTATCTTGCATAAATAAAGATGCGGATTTCGTTGTCCCGTGGTCAAGCGTTTATGATGCCTCGTACTTACGATCGGGTTCCCTGCGGTGGAACACCGATGTACGGACGCTGTATGGTCAAGCCATCAAAAATATCAATTCTCTTAAGTATGGGGCGCCGCTCCGTGAGTGAAGCGCACAAAAAGCTCCACTACTATCTGCAAACTGGTAGAGGACTGACGGTTCAGTGAAGCAATTCTCCTCAAATCAGATCCCAAATGGATTCTTTTGGAGACCTTAAAAGTTGATGGTGAATCCTTTCCCTAAACAGAATCACCCGTCTCTGGAATTAATCATCATCAGTGGTGATTTCGAGCAGAAAATGTGGGCATACAGCAATCAGTTGAATTGTTGCAAGATGTTAAATTATTTCGTTCTCGCCTTTCCAGACGTCCAGCTGCAATTAATACGAACACAACATTCAAAGGATCATAAATTGTGCGGTTTCATATTTCACGGGATTTTCTTTTAATGGTTGCTTATGAACACAGTGATACGTTTAAACTATAATACTATAAAATTTAAAACCAGAACATCGTTAAATCTAATATACATTCGGAATGGACAAACTTCGTATCCTGTCCAGAATATGTGCTTTTTTAAAAATTATTCATAGTTACTTGTTGAACATTTAAGTTTGTCTGTCGCGATGTTTAAATTGAATGCACTTCACGATTCGAGGCTGTAGCTATACCGTGAGTTACTTGTTTCAATTCCGACAACCTGCTGCACTACACACATCAGCCTAAGGGTAATCGAGCTGCTGCTTCTTACTAGGTGGATTAAATAGCGTAAACAGCTGACAAAACCCCTCGGAAATCATGCAGGTATGAAACACTGAGCAAGCTGTCAAAAGTATTCTGCTTACTACATGCAGTCACAAGTAACTGCATATCAATTAGACATAAGGACAAAAAAAAAAAAAAAGAAAAGCTAGCTGGACGTGAATCATATTTTGATTTGTGATACGAAAAGACATCAGCACATCTCATACTGGAAACGTTTAATGACTTCACCATCTGCTACATAATAATAATAATAATAATAATAATAATGCCCAGTTCACTTCATCTTTATTAGTGCACTTAAATAGCATTAAACAAGCTTGTGAAATATTCGTTAACAGGTTTGAGCCGAGTCCGGTTTCCAGGCAACCAAAACACGAGACAAGGAAGCACACTAGACCTTTTTCCTTGAATGAATTTATCATTAGTCCTCGTCTGATATTCAATATATGCTCAAAAGTATTTATTATTAAAGATGTTGCAAGTACAGGCTTTGAAGGCATTCAGTTAAAAAGAGGAACAAAGAAAAAGCTATGCATATTTTAAATTCATCTCTACCTCCCATCACCAGAGCACTCGCAGTATAAGAAGTTGATTAAATAAAGAATGTTCTGCCTTTCAGCTCATCAGAGGAGCAAAACGCAGTTGCTTGTTTGCTAACGAGGCATGACAAAGACGCAGGAAACATGGTTTTAGCCTCTCTGAATGTGGGCTCACACAGAAACTAGGTCAGATCGGCTCCTCTAGGGCTCCCAGCACAGAGAGCAGAATTAAATGCTGCTCGTGATAATTATCAGAACGGGAGCCGGAGTAAGAAGGCTGTGGGGTTTTTTTTTTTGACATGGGGTGAATCTGAGAAAGTAATGAACGGCGAGCGGAGACTGTCGACTGGAGAGGATCAGCTGGAGTTGAGTGTAAGAGTACTTTTCCACAAGCACAAACTCAGGTGCTCGGCTGCACTGCGGTGAAGAATAAACATTGACGTGAGGCAGACAGAGCTCGGCTCTGCCTCATTGAGTGGCTCCTGGATGCCTGCCAATCTCACGCCACAACTCATTAACGCTCATAGAGTCCATCTGTGGAGCACGGCGCTCACCTCGGAAGCAGCTGAGAGCGAAAACGTCAAAGAGGCCGAGACTGCGCCGAAACAAAACCTGTAGACATGTTGCCATGGAGATTTGCTTCGCCCTTTATCTATCAACTACGCATTTGGTAAAACTGTAATTGCCATTGTAATATCATGTAGGTGATATGGTTTGACATTTTGAAGCGCTTGAAATTAAAATAAATAAATAAATAAAAAAACCAACCGTGTGTTTTTTCTGTCTCGGTGTACCGTCGGTTGGTACCGTGGATGTTAACACGTAAACACGAGCTCAGCGGGCCTCTTGTGCAGAGAAAAGACTAGTCCATACATGGGGATAGGGGAGAGGAGTGTGAGCCGAGTGTTTATGAGAGCTCAGCCCATCCCCTCCCCCCAGTCTTCTATCCTCCCTCTCTGTGGCACAAAGACAGCAGAGCCGAGATGCTCAGGCTGCGGATTATCCCGCTGGGATATACAGCTCTGACCCTCGATTGAGGTGGCTGCGCTTGGAACTCAGTGTAAACATGGCTATTAGAGAGAGAGGGGGAAAAAAAAAAAAAAAAGAAAAACCAAACACAGGCTAATTATTCAGCAGGCTTATAAAGAAAAACGACACGACACAATGAGGCATTGTGTTTTGTTTTTATCATCTTGAACTTCCCCAAGGCAGAGATTTTGAGATTAAAAAAAAAAAAAAATTCAACATAAGATAAGGATCTGAACATGAAAGCGTGCATGCGAGAGTACGTGTGCATGCCAAAATACACTGGGAACTCCATCAATCACAATGTACACAAGTTCCAAGATCCTGTAATAATGCAGCATACATCAGGAATAACACAAGATGGGGCGTACCGTTATCGGAAAATAATCAACGACAGTATTAGTATGATGCAGCCTGATGCCAGGTGTTACTGTTCCCACCTGGACGTGCTAACAGCACCTCCCAAAGCATTTGATTCCTTTTCCACCACAGCAAATAGCGCAACCAATTATTACAATTTGTATTTAGTCGTCAACAAGACATCAGGCTTTTCATCCGTTTATCCCTCATTCACGATCCAGTTGCAGAGAAAAATATTTGAAATCTTTCATTGAAGGGGAAAACCAGGGGGCTTTCCTCTCTAGGATTACAATTCAATTATTTCCTCATTGAGTCATAGCCGAACCAAGATACAAGGCAAAAGCTCATGCACATCTTTCGCTGAAAACGTGGCAGGCCGTTACGTCAAATTCTTGGCTCAGAGTTTGGCTGAAGCCTATAGAGGCACCTGTCTGTATGTGTATGTTTAACAGAGCTCGAGCGTGTTTAAGAATGCAAGATGGTCACTGGTGTGCCAGCCTCAGGTAGCGATTCTGCAGTCGCGGTGTGGCGCCACTTCGTACTGACTACGTAAGCGCCACGTTACATAACCTCAATTTGTGATGTAACCCTCCATGGCCGGGCGATTGAGAGTGCGGTCCAAGAAAGGAACACCTTTTGCAATGTCGGTTCAAATTCTGGCGTCGACGTAAAAGGCCTACACAGGTCTCTAGTACATGAAAATGTGTGGCTATTACACATGGAATGATCCACCCAGTTCACGATACTTGGTTTACCATGCAATTTCTCACGATATTTTTTGGGAAAAAAACAAAAACAAACCACCACACGATTAATTTTCTTAATAACCAAAAAAATTATTTTCCCACATTTGTAAAGGTTTGACTAAAATATAGTAGCCTATTAACGAAAATATTCCTTTTATTAAAAATGAACATGTTAACAACAAATATTCCATTTCGTCATAAACTTTTACGAACATTTGTACTCCATTTTCTTCAGTCTGTAAAAAGTGAGCTCCGATTTTACAATCACACAATAGCTCTTTCCCATTTTAATTGTGTGTTTTCGTGGCATTAGAGCTGTGTTACTTCTACCTACAGTGAAGGCATGTGTATTCCCGCTATTTTACGTTCGTATAAATACGGAGGAGATTATAGAAAATTGCACAAATTTGGACACAGTGAAAAACGATCGAGAAATTTGGACTATTTCTCGATAATCGCCTCGGCAAAATGGCGGCCAATTGCTTTGCCATTGTAAGTGAGGAAGAATTACAAATGATGAAAGAAAACACGGTTCCTAAAAGCACTAAAGATGCTACGAAGTTTCGTCTAAAACTATTCAAAGGTAAGGTGGAATTGTGATTTATCAAAATAAAAAAAAAAAAAACAAGGATTTTATATGAGTCAGCGGAGAGGAGTGACAAGTTGCGCGGCACCTTTATTACATTTGCATGCCGCTTTTGAACTTTGAAATAAATTTTTTTTTAAATGCGATCTTATTTTTAAAATAAAAAATCACCTGTGTATTTATACTCCAACAATTATCCGCCTCAGGCTCAATGAATATCGGTGAATAATAACCTCGACTCACTTTCATTTTGCCTTCAGCGAATAATTGTTAATTATTGCGCCCCTTATGTCTAAACAATGTAACTACAGCTAGGAAAAACTCAGATAACACAGCCTGATGATAATCACAATTCATTATTTATTTCCTCAATTCAAAGTATCCTAAATTTGTATCACGATTTATTGTCGCATGATACATCAATCCATACGGAGTGATAATACTGAACAAAAGATGAAAAATGTTTCTCCATGCAAGAAGATACTAAGCTGCACTTTAGGCTCAACCTCGCTCGCACTAGCATTTTTTTTTACCCTTCTGTAACTGATGGCTCGATTCATTTTAATCGATATACACTCATTTATTTGCCTTTACGCCTTTAAAATAAACACCAATAAAACAGCTGATGCGGCTGCAGCAGATTTCTAGCCCCTCTCTCTTGCTCTCTCTCTCCAGCAACAAGCAGACATTCATTTCCAAATATAAACCCACCAGCTCTCTAATTACCGCAGTCATGATCAGGGGCTGCGTCTTCATGGATTCATTGCTTAACTGGGACGCGAGACCAGCCTCTGCAGCCGCCTTCAAATTGCGACCCCGAAGTGACTGGAAGTGGATTTTCTTTGAGGGTTGGAGCTTAATTAAAGGCATGGGGCTGCCACGCTGGGCCTGACTGCAGCAGACTTCAGGGGAAATTCCTGCCATAGCTGAAGCCCTGCACAAAGCAACACATCCCCCTTAACAGTCCAGGCTTTTGGCTGGCAGCCAAGGAACCAAAGACAGAGAATAGTAGGGAAATCAGGACAGGGCCTCATCTAACCTTCACGGCTACCCCTCCGGTCAGCAGTAAACGTTTTATAGAAATTGTGTTTACCAAGTCTCGGGCTAATATATCTCAGTTGGTGATGAATTTGTATCATTTCCCTTACATTGCAGGGGGACATGCGTGGGTTTCCTCTGGGTGCTCCGGTTATTTCTCGCACAGGAACAATGTTACTTAATGCGAGAAAAATACTTCAAAGATCTCAAAACACAAGAGATAATGGTCAGGTGTTGCATTCAGGCTAGCTAGTAAAAATCAAGGCCTTCTTTTCTCGCTCACTAGTTTCCACCCACGTTCAAAGTCAAATTAACGATGACAACAATCTAACGCAGCACCAAGTTACAACGAAGACTCAGCTCGGCTAGTTCGTGATCTACAAGATGACTAGCACAACAAGGCTGATAGTAGTATTCTTTGTTTGCAATGGACGTCCGTTCCGGTTTCCAGCTGACAGGCAGGCATCGTAATTTCTTGTTTCTCGCCTCTAAATATACCAGATTGTTGCGCTGTATTTGGATGTTCTAACCAATCAAATCGAGAAACAGACAAATGATATTGTAGGATATGGGTGGCACGGTGGTGTAGTGGTTCGCACTGTTGCCTCACAGCAAGAAGGTTCTGGGTTCAAGCCAAGTGGTCAACGGGGGCCTTTCTGTGTGGAGTTTGCATGTTCTCCCCGTGTCTGTGTGGATTTCCTCTGGGTGCTCCAGTTCCCCCCATAGTCCAAAACACATGCAGGTTAGGTTAACTGGTGACTCTAAATTGACCATGAGTGTGAATGGCTGTTTATCGCTATGTGTCAGCCCTGCGATGATCTGGCGACTTGTCCAGGGTGTACCCCACCTCTCGCCCATAGTCAGCTGGGATAGGGTCCAGCTTGCCCGTGATCCCGCACAGGATAAGCGGTTACGGATAATGGATAGTAGGTATCGTAGGATACCAAAAGTTGTCGTGCACAAGGGTGAAAGAATGAAAAATATCTCGCAAACCTCTGGGTGTTCGAAAGGAATCGAGAGTCCACATGCTCGTGTTTGCAGCAATCATTTTGTTAAAAGGTATGCACATCAACTTGACGTATCTAAAATCAAAAGTTATCATTGCAAAAATGCCTAGAGCAGCTCTGACTTGAATTATTTTGGCTTACATTACTTACCCTTGCAAAAACAATAACAATAATTATTGTCCTTTAGAAGACTTATTCCAACGCCATGAACCCAGCCACAAACAAAAAAGTTATAGGCTTCAAGATTTTTGAAAGCTTACGTTTGGTTTTTCCACGTAAAACGATGTTGGGCTACCAGATACTTGGAAATGTCTGGAAACCGTGTTTGGAAAGTTGTTGAAATCAATGGGTTCAATCGATGGAAGTCCTTCTTTTTAAGCTGGGGTCCAATCTATCGCATAAATATCTCTAAATATATCTGACAACGGACGTGTACTTGGCTTGGACACCATCTTCGATTGTTGCCCATCACTTGGAAACCGGAAGTGAACCAGGAGGCAAAAAGGTCACGCTATTGCAAACAAAGAATTGGCATGAAAGCTTTGGAACCGGATCTGTTTGCGCAGAGTATACAGATGAGAAGGTTGAGACAGCTGGGCAGACTAAAGAACTAAAGCGCTGCTGCATCTCTTTCTTTTGGTAGAGATCAAACAAAGGCTAAATCCCACAATCAGGAGGTAGTCGAACCCATTAACGTAGAAACCCGTGATGCAGGAAATGGTTGACTGAAAATAAACCAACATGTCGATGAAAGATGTTCAAACCAAATTAAATCTTAGACGCCACTGAAAATGAGCTGTTAATCAAAAGATTCATGAGCAAGTCAGTCATTCAGGGTGGAGTTTTCTTTAAGTGCAGCCTCAGCTTGATTTTCTGCAAAGGGCAACGCATGACAAAGCATGTCAAAAGAAATTAGTCTCTAATAAACAGAGGCAGCAGAATGAACCCAAAGGAAAGAATATGCTTCCTCTTCTGCTGTCAATGCTAGCAAGTATCCACTGCTCAGAGATATCTACATGGCAGCTGAGTGCACAATACCACTGTTAATGGACAGAAAATTGCTGCGTAATAAAAAGCAAGGGAGAAGGTAAGACACCAAGAGCAGCTCATCAAGAGCAAGGAAGAAAGGAGGAAGGAGCAGGAGAGGCTTGAATCTCCGAGTCAGGATCTGGGCATGATCTGTAGTCTCACTAATGAGCGGGAAGCTGAAAATCGATCGGCCTCATGCTGACATCGCTCGACTCGTTAATCAGGCTGAACATCATCTCATAAATGGGAAGAAAATGGAGCGCTCTACGTATACTATCAGTGGAGTTCAAAGCAACCATATCAACAGGGTTGATAAATCACTACGCTGCTCCCAATTCCCGATGATCATTTTTACGCTTTTCTGGAAGAGTCCGGAACATTTCCTGAAATGAGAATGCAGTCTATCTTGGAGATCATCCGCAGAACCGATTCCTGGTATTCTTGAAAATGGTAGTTTGGGACCCATTTCCGCATCAAGGTGTGGAAGGTAAGGTAGCTGCTCTCGTCACTGCACAATTGGTTCAACTTGTCAGGTTACTTCCTGTTCAAGTTTTGTGATGGCGATGGCCGTTATGGTCCGCAGAGGAGATGGAATGCCTTACTGATCTACAAACCCAGACTTTCACAGGACTGGGGTAATGTACTTGACTCACCTTTGTAGTGCAAGTTCTTGCACTGAGAACATTGTGTAAAACACGCATCTTGTGCCAGCCTGCATGGCTACAAGAACAGTCCCTGGTTTATAGGTATTCTGGCACAATGGCATGCCATGCAACCAAAAAGCACTGCTTGCTCTTTGCCAGTTGAGTGTTGGTACCAAAGAAAAACGAATGAACCTACTGCCTACCGATTTGCAAACCCGCGCCTAAAAGTGACCTATGGCGTTACGCATTCGATCCACAGTTTGGAAGAAATTTTATACGCGAAACCTACAAACCTGTGATGATCAGCCCCTCACCCAAGCAAGCCAAGAATCAGTCCTGGGTGTGGACTTGAGTATTCACAAGTGTGAGAATACCCTGTCTAATTTTGTTGATGTGGAAAAAAGTAATTTTTTTTACTCCATTATCAACAAGCTTTGATAACCGGCGGCACGGTGGTGTAGTGGTTAGCACTGTCGCCTCACAGCAAGAAGGTTCCGGGTTCGAACCTCACAGCCGACAGGGTATGGAGTTTGCACGTTCTCCCCATGTTTGTGTGGGTTTCCTCTGGGTGCTCCGGTTTCCCCCAGAGTTCAAAGACATGCAGATTAGGTAAAATACCCAACCACCGGAGTTGTACAAGAGACAGTGCGTACTTGGTGCCGATCCCAAGGCCGGATAGATCGGGGAGGGTTACGTCCGGAAGGGCATGCCTATGCCAAATCAAATATGCGGAACAGATCCGAATGAACGAGAGCAGCCAAAAGATGAACAAGGTTTGATCACCAATGAGGTTACTTCAACCCTAAATACAATATTCCTTCTCCTTTTAAGCTTCACTTCCTGCCACAAGCTTTAAAAAACATTGCCTGGGGCACAAAGCAATATGTGGCGCGGTGTAAAATCAGTACAATCTGTTAACGCCACAGCATCCTGCCACAGTTAACAGACATTATATAGGCTTGTTGTTGCTGGCAGGTTACAAGCCTGGCGGCTGCTAAACGAAGCCCAGGCGCGGAGCCTCACGAATATGCTTGCAGTGGAAGCGAGTCTGCTCTGCCTGTGTATGGCAGGAGAATGTGTTAATGCAATATTCATAGTGGGCAAGGAGCACAACACAGCTTTGAGGACTCTCTAAAGGGTCTTTCACACCCGCCGAAACAGGAAAAGTAGCATAAAGTGAAGCCCCAACCCCCTTCATTCACAACAGTGATTCATCCCAGTGATCCTGCACAATGCCAGGGTTCACACGCATGCCGAGAAGCTTTTGCTACAGACGTGACCTTTGCTTCACACATTCGGCCCATCAATGAGAGATGATTTGTTATTGAATTCTTTCTCAAGAAGGTGGTGGTTGGGGGTGCTGTATTTTTTTTCCTCGCTTCTGCTTTTGCGGAGCAGGAGTTTGGAGGCAAAGTCAAGGCTTTGTTGTGTTTTGTTACACAGTCAATAAGGATCGTTAACAGAGCTTACTATTGTGTCCTAAAATTAAATACATGATTCCTGGATGTCGTGTTACGACAACAGGGTATTTGACTTCAGACTGAGGTTGGAAAAATGTATTTCCGAGCCAATTTCAATGACAAAGTGCACTGTGCTGCTAGTAATGCCATGTACGCTGAACATCAGGGATAGTATCACATGTCGCTTGATCATGCAATGCACTCCTTCAAAAGCCCAAAGCGTAAACAGGCTTTAAGTGAAACCAGAGCCTAACAGTTAGGCTCCACGTGTTCTACCGCCCTTCCCATCGCGTAGCCACCACCACCACCTCTTTTCTATCTGCCCCTCTCTCTCTCGCTCGAGCATTAATTTTTAATCAGTGCTTAAGTGGCTATCTTGGCACAGGCTCAGGCCAGCGAATCGAGAGCTCTTTGCTTCCAGTAACAAAGTTTTTGAAGATCAATGAGCCTAAACACACACCACCACCATCACACTGATATGTCGGAATTGAAATTCAAACACGGTCATGTTAACTTCACGGCACAGCAGGAGAATTTAGGTCACAGATGTTAAAAGACTAGCTGGCATCCAAGGCACAGCCCCTGGCATGAAAACTCCTTTCTCACGCTCTTCTTTCTACACGTATAATCGCAGTCTCTCTGGAGCCCAGTTCTCTAAGCATATCCCCTCGTTACTGATAATGAATGGAAGGCCAGCTCGTGTCACGCCACACATCTGACACTCAGGAGTGCAGGAGATGCCACCACTCAAGGTCTTCTTGCATTATTTATTTACATACTCCGGTGGTCTGATCTGCACTTGTAATGAGGAGCTAAGTCATGGTCTGATTCAGTTTGCAGCAAAATGTCAACCGCGTTCTTGGATCGCCGCTCGACCACACAAGACCTCCACAGCTTTATTTGCTTCAAGTTCTCCGACACTTAAAACCCACCCTTTTGTCAACTTGCCCTCCATATATATACACCAACCTTCTTTTCTTTCAATTCCTCTGCACACGCAGCGGGACAGATTAGTCGCGAGCGTCCCAGGACATTACATAAGATTACATGTTTGTTATTGGATTTTATTTATAGTTGCCAGGCAGACAAGCTGGCTCAGCTGGCTAACAGTCAGCAGCGTTTTTTCCCCCCTCTTTTTTTGCACGCAACATCCAGAAAAAAGACAAAACCCTATTCAGTATTGACTTCTGCAAAACAAATGTTTTTATTTCTTGTTGAATTCACAAAACTGACTGGCCCACAGGTTTATAGAAAGTTACTCACTCAGTCTGTTATGTTAACATTTCTATACTAACAGCTCATTCAAGCTTTCTTGAACGAAACGTTTATTTAACATTTACGGAACGAGCCTCCAGTGTCAGAGCTTTGTAACACTAAGTTTTACAATATGT
>JAODIB010000007.1:4499973-4510001 GCA_027575605.1 Sciades troschelii | reverse complement strand
CGCCGGCCACGGGGCTCGAACCCGGACCTTCTTGCTGTGAGGCGACAGCGCGAACCACTACACCACCGTGCCACCCGGTTTATATCCAGCTATATGAAAATTTTTTTTTGTCTAATTTGCTCTCTTTTTTCTTCACTATATATACAGGTGAAGAAAAAGGGCATTCATCCTCCCGGTCTTGCTTCACATTCACTTCGAAGAGAGAGATACACACAGATAGACACACACACACACACACACACACACATAGAGAGAGACAGAGAGAGACACACACACACACACATTGCCTTGTTTCACCAACCATTTCTGACAGTGAGTGACCGGAAAAAAAGACGGGAGGAGAGAAAAATAATGCGCTGATAAATGTTTTGGGAGGAATTTTAAGTGCTACTTTGTCACAGAGCGAGCTCGGCTCTGCCAGACTCCAGCATAAACATGTGTCAGGACTGCATGTAATTACAGTAGAAAAACTTCCTCTCATACTGGGTATATGAATCACCTCTAATCCTAGTGTGTGTGTGTGTGTGTGTGTGTGTGTGTGTGGATATTAGTCTCTTCTCCACTCATAGCTAAAAGATGAACCAACACTGTTTAGTCATATTGTAATCGTCTGTTTGAAAGTCAAAACATTTAAACATTTAGAGAACGAGCCAAATCTGGCCTTGACATTCAAATCACGTGAGAGAGTGAAAGAGCGAGCGAGAGAGAGAGAGAGACAGAGAGAGACCTTTCTAAACCACTTGCAAGTGATAATGAGTGGTTAATCTGAGATTCGGTCTCACTCACACTCCCTTAACTCGGTCCAGCTCAACTGGCCCCTTTTTAACATTTTTTTTAATTATTATTTTTTTTCTTTATTACAACTCTTATAAAGGTTAAAAATCGGGAAATGAAGGCATAAAACTATTCCTGGGTCAGCTGAAAAGGACAATTTTCACCTATTCCTCCTCTCCTCTCCTCTCTCTGTGGATGTGACTGGAACAGAGAGAGAGAGAGAGACAGAGAGAGGACTCTAATGGGAACTGCTTTCCACCCACCGTCCTGCTCGTGTTTCTCAGAGCAGCTATAATTAGCCAACTTTGTTCCTGACCGCCGTACTGAAATGGTATTTACAAACACAGATCTAATTTAGCACCAACGAGGAAACCAGCTCCAAAATGCTGGACCCGAAACACTAAAACAGAAATGTCGAACATCTCAAAGTGCTCCTGGACTTTTCTGGACTTTCAGAGGAACCATTCGAAACAATACAGGTCACTGGACGAGTTCCCGCTTTGCATTTACATTCGACTGTGCAAAATAACAGAATTGACGCATAATTGAGCAATGTTACAACGCATCGTTTCAGCATGTGCTAAAAGAGATTGAAGAAATATTTTTGTGCATCTAACAAACACTTTCTAACCCCTGTGCACGCAGCAATCATAATCCGACGTCGATTTTAACTTTGCTGTATTTTGTCGAGCCGTATTTTGCAATCGCGTGTTCGCTAATCACGGGTTTTTATAAAATGCTAGCTAAGATGGCTTTCACATTTTCGCCCATTTTACATGTAACACTATTACATTATTGTTTAATCGCTGAGATTTCACCGTTGAAAGCTGAGTTCTGAGTGACGACCAGGACTTTCCTCACCTCCTGGCCAATCAGGACGCTGATAACTGATGCTGGACTTATATTCTGTGAGCTCAGTAGCGCTGGAATCAAAGGACGCAGCTCAACATGGCATACAAAAGCGCCGCTGGCAGCCACCATACTCCTCGTGCTCAAATATTCACACATATGGGAAATTTAGAGTAGCCAGTTCACCTAACTGCATGTCTTTGGACTGTGGGGGAAACTGGAGCACCCGGAGAACATGCAAACTCCACGCAGAAAGGCCCCCGTCGGCCACCAGGCTCGGACCCAGAACCTTCTTGCTGTGAGGTGACAGTGCTAACCACTGCACTATCATGCCGCTTGAGAAAAACAAACATGGAGGACATGAAGGAGTACAGAAAGATTCGGGAAATTGAAAATATTTCCAACCATGTCATTAGCCCTTCCTGTGCCAGAACCTGGTCTTCCCAGGCAGTCTCCCATCCCAGTACTAACCAAGATCTTGAGGCACATTGGGTGGCACCGATCTCCGTTTCTATAGCTCTCAGCCTCTCACCTATCCAGCTAGGGTTACAGTGGGGTCTATTCCTCTGGTAACCACGAGAGTTTGACTCCACACTCGCATCTGCCTTGCCAGATGGCAGTAGGTACCATTTTTATGATGGCCTTTGGTATGACCCAATCATGAGTAGAACTTGCGATCTCCTGATCGAGAGGCGGACACGCCAACCACTAGGCCAACTTGCAGTTCCAACAATGTAATATAACTAAAAATTAATAATGATAGCAGGTGTATTTTGGGGGCGGCATGGTGGTGTAGTGGTTAGCACTGTCACCTCACAGCAAGAAGGTTATGGGTTCAAGCCCAGTAGCCGACAGGGGCCTTTCTGTATGGAGTTTACATGTTGTCTGTGTGGGTTTCTTCTGGGTGCTCCGGTTTCCCCCACATTCCAAAGACATGCAGGTTAGGCTAATTGGTGGCTCTAAATTGACCGTAGGTGTGAATAGTTGTTTGTCTCTATGTGTCAGCCCAGGGTGTACCCCACCTCTCACCCATAGTCAGCTGGGATAAGCTCCAGCGAACCTTCTTGCTGCGACCCTGTAGAACAGGATAAGCGGCTACAGATAATGGATAGATGGATAAATCTTAGTCGATTATGCAAGCCCAGTTTAAACATATAATCAATGAACACTCTCAGAAAAAAAGTGGACTAAACCCGTTGCTGGGTTTTGCAGCTACATTTAAAGGTGAACTTCCTCCATGTTCCGGGGTGCAAATACATATTAAAGTTATGAAGGATATACCTGCCACTGAGTGTAATAACCCATTGATAAGGGAAAGAAACATTTGTTCCTTTTTTTTTCTAGGAATGAAAGTGTGAATTCAACCTGCAGACCGAAATCAACTTACCTGCATTGCCATGGATACGCCTAAGGATTCCTGCCAAACTGGGCACAGACCTCCGCCTCCGAGCATGGTGCAGTTTCAGCATGGACACATACTTGCTCTTGATGTGTTTCGGGACCACCAGATTTTCCAGATCTCTCTTCTGGATGCTGGGCACTTCTGTTAGTCCGAGTGTTTGTAGGATCGTGTCCTTCATGTCTTCACTGGAGTCGGTTTGCGCCACAAAGGTGAGCGCTGCATACAGGAGCAGGTGGATGAACAGAGCCATGCCGTAGTGTCCTAGTGCAACAAGTTCACTACTGTGAAGTGACTGAAGGTGAAGGACTTGTGAGTGTCCTCTCTTTATATTCAGCCCGACCCATCATGTCTAGACCACTTTACATCCTGAATGGGGGGAGAGGGAGGGGGATAACATGAAAAGTCTGAGCCACTTCAAAGACTGGTCTCTAATTGCCAGTAGTTATTTTATTTTCTGAGAAAAGTGTCTCAAAAAAAAAAGCTATACGCTGCCTAAAATATGCCAAGAATTTGCCAAGCATTCAACATGGACAGTGATATAATAAAGAACCGGTTCCCTCTCAGAAAATATGCTACTAAACTGACTAGAAATAACAGGAAGAACAATACATTTCAGAGTTTCTATAAAGCTGTCTTTAATAGACATGGATAAAGAAAGGTTTGTTTTTCTTGTAATGGTTTACTTTTCTTCTGTGTGTGTATATGTGGGGGGGTTATGTATGTCTGTGTCTTTGTGTACATACAGGCCTATGTTTTCTCTTATGAAACTGTATTACTGTACCTATGATGTAACTTTTTGCCAACAAATATTCTTATTTGAAAACTAATAACACTTAAAATATAAATATATATATATGGTACTAAATGATGGGCCTAAACTTCCTTGTCACTGGGTATTTATAGGCTACATTGTACTTTACATACACACAATCATGTAAAAGATACATACTAGGCCTATAGGTACAAAAAAAAAAACACGCATTCGGTGGCCCAGAAAGGTACAATACTTTTTTTTCAGAGTGTGATTGTAAGCTATGCACCAACACACACTTCAATCAAGTTTGAAGTGTATTTGTCATGTTCACAAAATGCAAGTGACAATTGTACATTGAAATGCTTGTTGTGAGGCTCAGGTATTCTAATGGCTGCACACACACATATACAGTACTGTGCAAAAGTCTTAGGCACATGTAAATAAATGCCGTCAATCAAAAATGGCTTTAAAAATAATTAAATGAAAATTTTCAACATTAAACAATACTATAAACAACAGTAAGCCATAAGAAATGAAACAAAGTCAATATTTGGTGTGAGATGACCCTTTGCTTTAAAAAAAAATAAAAAATTATAGTCTCAAGAAATGAGCTGTAGGTTTTACTGAGCATCTAGAACCAGCCACAGGTCTTCTGGACATTTTGTCACACTTGCTTCTTAATTTTGCAACAAAACCCAGTAGCAGAATATATTAGTATATAGTTCGAAGACAGATGTTATAATTTCAAAAGGTGTGAAAGACATCCCCTATAATTCTACACAGAAGGAATTCTCCGATGGAAACACCACTTGCAGAAGTGTTTAGACTTAAATGGAGGATATGTAGAGTTTTATTTTCAGAAACAAAGACTTTTTTCAATTTGTCTTAGAACTTTGACTTACCCGTGTGTGGGGGGTTCCCTCTTTACCTAAAAGTATTTTCTCTCTGTTTCAGCACCTGTATCAGCTGTTACTACAGTACGGGTGAAGTTTAATCAGTCTGCTGCTCTGCCATGTGAATGGACCTGTTCTCGTGAAGCCAAATGGACTCCGTTCAGTAACGATCAGGGAGTGGCTCAGTGCGATCAGATATCCTGCTGGTCAGAGGAGGGATTTAAAATGTCCCATGATGAGTACCTGAAGGGAAATCTCACCCTCACCATCCCTGCAGCTGATTTCAGTAAGAGGAACCTGTACACGTGTCGGTGTGATGGAAAAGCCATTAATGATGTGCGACTCAGCATCGACAGTAAGTGTCTTTACCTGCTCTATAGACCAACTGCTGCTGATGGAAATGATCACATTCACATATACAATTAATTTATTCCTCTCAGGACGGCACTCATCAGTTCAGCTGAAGCCTGGTGAAGATCTGCTGCTGGATTTATACGTATCTGAGCGAGTGGAGGTGATCTATTACCACAGAGATTCAGATAAACAGATCTGCAGTGTGGACAGAAGCTCACTCAACTGTACAGCTGAATACACCTCGAGAACATCATTCAATAACACGGTTCTCACACTGAGAGGAGTCCGGTCGACTGATGGGGGATTTTACATCGTCCGAGAGAAGGAGAAGGAAGAGCTTCATATTTACGCAGTCAGTGTTGAAGGTAGGGGGATTACTGTCCTGTCTATAATATATAGTTAATCTACTGTCTTCCTTTAAATGATATTTTTATTACCATCAGTCTCTCACACTGGGCACAGAGCAGAGGCGTTGTATGTTTGAACTTGGGATGAGTTGAGAAATCAGTATTTGATGGAATAACCCTGACGTTTAATCACCGCTTTCATGCGTGTTAGCATGCTCCCCGCCAGTCTTTCACGTTGCTCTTGAGTGACTTTATGCCACTCCTGGTACAAAAACTCAATCAGCTCAGCTTTGTTTGATGGATTCAGACACCATCATGATGAACTTCCCCAACTGGTTTACCATCCCTCAGAAGCTCCTTCGCTCACTCGCAGTCCGTTCTTCTTGGCATGTTGTAGGCGCTCACTTGACGGTGTCGACTGCAACAATAACTGCAATACCGCAGTATAGGAGGGGTACCACAGGGTTGAGCTCGGCACCACGATTACGATAGAACAGCGAGTAAAGACGTGATGAAATGGTTGGCTCTGTTGGGTCAGACAGCCAACTTACTTTTCAAGGGAATTTTTCCAGCCTGGAGAAATCTCCCTCAGCAAAATCCACCACAGTATGTCCCCTTCCCTGTTTCGTCGTCTTGACTGGAGTTGTGAAGCGAGGAATCCGGCTCACTCCACTCAAATCAGTCAGCTTTGTTATTCAGACCGTACAGCAAGTAGTGCAGAGCAGAACGACACTGCATCTCTCCTCGCTCCATGTGCAGTGAAAGATACAACAGACATGAAATAAACAAACTGCTGCTGAATAAATATTGCACCTGTTTCTCGCACTGGATTTATTGCACAGCGTGATGATGGAGAAAGTAAACGTTGTCTCTGATGTGTATTAGTAAAGTGCTCAAGAAATGGAAACAAATGACTTGGTCCCTCACACGGCTTTCACAACGCTCCTGGATTCTACCGGCTCTGAGTCCGGGCACATTGGTCTGAACAGAGCAGCATCTTCATATGAACATGGTCTTCATCACCATCACGGTGTACAAAACGCCGTCTTCACTCGATAACTAGAGGAACAGTAATGGAGACGGGGCTAATGCCACATAACTTCCACATAGCAACAACAGCAATCGCTTCCAAAACCCTCATCCACAATCAACACCCCTCCCCCAACACACACGCTTACAAACTGCAGATTAAATTTGTCTTTTGCATCGATTTATTAAAAAGTACCAGACAAATACAGTGTATGTGAGTACAAATGAACAATAGAATTATTACAGTAGACGTGCTCGTTAGGTTTTTGCTGCAAGGTACACGTACGAACAAACTGTGTGAAATTATTATAGAAACTGGTTCCGTCCGTCCGTCCCGTCACATTCTCGTTTCTGGGCCAGATCTTTAAAACTACTGAAGATATCTTCATGAAACTGTGTATACATATCAAGCAACATGTGAACTGGTGCCTTTTGCTATTTTGGATTTTTGAAAAGTATTTTTCACATTTTTACGTAATAAATAGATTTCTAAGAGCAGTGTTCGTTTCTGGAGCATATATCCAAAACTATTGATGATACGGATTTGAAACTTGGTGTACATGTTAACAAGGTGATGTAGATGCGCCTTTTCATACTGAGACATTTGAGAAATTTAAATTTTTCATGTTTCCATGGAAACAATTTCAGACTTAGTCTTGGGGTAGTTTTTGTTTCCGGAGCAGAACTTGAAAACTGAGTGGTTTGGTCTTGAAAGTTGGTATGTGTGTTGATTAAGTAATGTACGTGTGTCTTTTGAGACTAAGAAATGTGAGAGATGTTAATTTTTAGCTCCCCTGGACCAAAGGTCCGGTGGGTTTATGCCATGGGCTGCTGAGGTCAGTGTAAAGCGGTCGGGTTGGTTTCCTGCAGCACAACTTGAAAAATGTGACAAAGAATATGTTGAAACTTGGTATATAGTTGGTCTACAGGGCGAGGGATATAGAGGAGTCTGTCTTCTTGTATTAAATGTTCATGTCAGCTCGCTGGACAGAAAACAGAATATTGTCATCACACAGTTAGCAACTGAGGCTAACAAGCCTAAGTGTTAGACTATTTAATTACACGCAGAATATTATTCTTATAAAGTGATGACAGCTGCATCCCTTTTAATCTTTTACACGTTTCTCCTCTTCTTCTTTCCTCTTTCTCCTAAACTGGGCACCTGATTGCTGACCCCAGACCTGTTCTTATCCATTTGTGTTGATTTCACACTCGAGCATCGCTGCGTTGCCCCTCCCCCAACACTGAGTCAGGACGAAACCAGTTCACCCTGGTGCTGGACAGACTGGATTTATATTATTCTTAACGATTTCACACAAACCAGGAAAAAACATGCAACACCGTCAGTGAAACTATAAAATCACAGTGAAAAAAAAAAAGAGGAAAACCAATGTTGGCCACTCCCATCTCTTTCAGAAGCATTTATAATAAATTTATTATATATTTTATTTATTTTGTGTTGGTGCCCCGTGCCGCTCCCAACAAGATGCTGCCCTGCCCAAATCCACCACAGGGATGGAGAGCATCACCACATGGCCAATGCCACGTCATTACAGGAAGCATGACTCGCTCTCGTTTTCAGGTTTATGCTGAACCATGAAGACCTAAACAATGACAATTTTTATCAAACCCACTTGTATCACTGCACAGTGATGTCACACACAAACAGATACCTGTGCCGTGTCTTTGAACACATTTTTGTTGGTGATGTGAATGATGTCTTTAAAAATGGGCAGCTTACTGGATTAGTTGTTGCAGCTCTGATACTAACTCTAGTGACATGTTTTCTGTGTGTTTCAGCTCCAGGACCAGAGAGTGGTGGGATACCAGTGTGGGTGTGGGAGATGCTGGTGGGGGGGATGCTGGTGGTGGGGATTGGTGTCGTGCTGTATGTATTCCTGAGGAAGCGAAGACGACGACAAAAAGCAGTAAGTAGTGTGTGTGTGTGTGTGTGTGTGTGTGTGGTAACCAGTAGATGTTTCAGTCCGAGTGTGTGTGGTAACCAGTAGATGTTTGTCAGTGTGAGTGTGTAATAATCTGCTGCTGTTCTTGCCATTTTCTCAGCCTGTTGGTGTTGAACAGTTTATTTGTCGATGCAGATCAGTGAGACTGTCGCGGTTACTGATTTGGGGAAAAGACAAACCTTTCTCTCCTTCAAGAATAACTTTTCTTTTCGCTAGCGTTAGCTGGTGAGCTCACTCTGTTAGCGGTGTGACCTCTGTTCTTAACCTGCAGGAATGTGTGTGTATATTTGACCTTATCGCCTGTTCCTGAATAACGTGGACATTACTGCAGCGCTGAACGTGGCACAGAGCCAGTCAAGCATGTTTTCCAGCTAATGCTAGCCTGCTGGTTAAAGCACAAGCTCTGGCTGGAGGGAAAGGAGTTTTCGGTTTTGATTTCTCAGTATGCAGAGCAGTTATCCCCTCTCCCCGAGCTTTCTGCGCTTCTGAAAGAGATGGGAGTGGCCAACATTGCTTTTCCTCTGTTTCACCTAAAAAAAAAATCATGCCTGTTTGCTTCTTGTGTTGTGTAATTTGTGTAAATATATTTCCTGATCTGTGTTCTGTGTATTTGGTTATCTGATAGGATTTTAACCTACAAGAGGCAGAACAGCTAAACATGGTGTCAGTAGATGGAAATGGAACCACAGAGCAGCTCAACGGAGGACCGGTAAATTCGGCTGATGACCCACCGCAGTTCTGCGAGGTGGACAGTGTTTGACCACCAACTTTGGCACCAGAAGGTCAATTGGTTCACTTTCCTCGGCCAGCGGAAAAATATCTTTCCAGTCAGGCCCCTGACCCCCCACTGCTCCCCAGGCCGCTGTAGGTGTGCTGTACGTTGCGCTGGATAAGAGCTTCTGATAAACGCCTGGGATGTCTCATAATCTCACACAACACTTTAACAGAAGGAAAGAAAACAAGTCGCTTTATTTGTATCGCACTTTTAACAGCAGACGTTGGCACAAAGCAGCTTTACAGGAAATTCAAGACTTTTATATAATTGTACTATAATTATCCTAAGCCTGTTCTGTTTATATCAGAACTCTTCTTTAAATGGAGTTGGTGTGTTTTAGATAAAGGTGTACCCTCTGGACCAGTGGGGAGTCACAGTGCCCCCCCGATTTACATTTTTCTAGCGCATACCATTTTCATTTACGTGAGAGAGCCTTCCCTAAACCTCGGGGCTGGGTTGAGGGGGTAGAAAGAAAACGTTTTAAAACACAAATGTGTGTTTGTTTGTTTTTTAAAGATACAAGACGTATGTTTTCTTCTCATGTATCGTTAAAAAAAACGCGTCTAGTTTTATATCTTAAACTTTTGTATCTTAAACTTTTGTATCTTAAACTTTTGTATCTTAAACTTTATATCTTAGACTTTGAAGTGAGTTTTCGGAGCTTTACCTACTTATTTTTTCAAATCAAACGGATTCCTGTAAATGAATAACTGTTTTAGAATATAACTGGGCTTGTTTTGATAAAATATTGAGATCTTATTGGTTGGAATGATATTTAAAAAAAAACGCAAGTCAGAAACACGGGCGTTGGGGGGGGCGCTGTTGAGCGATGAGGAGATAAGACGCGCTAGCTGTAGCTCTTGCAGAATTTAACTTAAAATTTCATT
>JAODIB010000007.1:2450904-2462908 GCA_027575605.1 Sciades troschelii | reverse complement strand
ATGCTTTTCAATTAACAGGTGTGCCTCGTCAAAAGTTAATTAGTGCAATTTCTTGCCTTCTTAATGTGTTTGAAATCAAACAGTAAATAATAAAACAGTAAATAGCCATATTCCACAACTGTAATAACCCATTTTATGTTAAGAACCACTCAGCTAACTCAAGAAAAATGACAGTTTATCACTTGTTTCAGACATGAAGTGTCTATTAATCAACACAAGTTAAAAAAAAAAAAAACACCCACACACAACCAACCAACCAACCAAACAAAACCACTGAATTAGAGGATGTGTCCAAACTCTTGACTGGTATTGTACATTCCACTTTATATCTCTTGCACTATACCTGAATATAATAATAACAATAATAATAATAATAATAATAATAATAATAATAAAGCTGCTACAGACATAAATTACTGTGTAGAATATTTATCCTATCTTCTGTCCTTTCAGCTTGGCACAGCTCCTACCTAAATGTCAGCTGTATGACAGCCATTTTGTCCTTAAAGAGACAACTCCTAAATTAAAAAGAGTGTTTAATACCCCGTCCAATCCCTGGAGATATCTTAAATGAAGGAGTTTGCAAAAATGAAACCATTCTTTAATTCATCATCTGGGCACTCAACAGGAGAATGGTGCACTGTTAGTGTGATTGATGAAAGGCTTTTCAAGATTATACATTAATCAATAATTCATTGGTTTCAACAGTTCATTTGGTAATCACACATTCTAATAATTAGTGTCACTTAAAAGCAAAATATGGTACAGAACTGACATTGCATGAGGCATCCGTTCACAGTAATACAAAAGTCACTTCACGGTTTTGACCCATATCTTAGTTTGTGTGTTGCTGTGATCCATAACCCAATTAAAACATCCACAAACACAAGTCTATAATATTTGATGCAGCTGCAGCAATATTGCTTTCAATCCAGGAAATGTCAGATGATTTTACATGCAAATGATGACCTCTTCATGAGCTGATTATCATACACAAGCTTTAATCAGGGCATGAGTATTTATTTCATCTACATTCTGTCTCACTCACTCTTTTCTATCTTCTCAGAGGAAAAAAAGAGGGAAAAGAAATAGAGAAAGACGTTATAGAAAACATCTCCAAGCAGCTGCACAAGGGGTAGGGGGCTGAAGGTTTTATGGCAGATATCCCATAATCCATGGTAAGGGAGGATAAAAAGTCTCCCTGCCATAGTTTGGACTGTAATCCTGCCCTGTAGGTGACTTATATTCAAAAGTTAAAGACAAAAATAGCGGCCGTCCCTAACAGCTTCTAAGGGGCGAGTTCAGAATAACTGATCTGAGGCTTTTAGGCAGTGATATTTAAAAACAAAGCAAGCAGAGTTATAAGCTAGTATAAAGTCATTCTAGGTCCTTTTTTTAAGAAACTGAAAAGGTTTCTACACCATACATGCTTTACTGTATGAAAATATGATTCTTTTAGTGCCAATATATATATTTTTTACTTTACCTTAGTAAAAATTCAGATAAAACCATGCTTAAAATGTCTCTCGAAAGTTTTTCATTGACAGTTTCTGTAAATCTTAGTGTTTAACATGGCATAAATAAACATTCAGGCTTTACTATGGCAGACTTTACATTTCACAAAACTGAAAAAGTCAAATATGAAATAAACTTAAAACATGGTTACAGAGTCCAGTCTTGATTCCCACCTCTACCAACCAGAACAGTGGCTCTCTAAGTGGAGCATAGCCAGGGGGTCTCCTTTAAAAAAAAAAAAAACCTGATGGAAATTACAACCTACCATACTCAAAGTTAGTATATTTATTATTGAGTTATAATTATTAAGCTGGTCACTTGAATTGAATTGTTTTAATCTATTTTCAAGTTGAACTTGTTCCAGTGATGGAATAAAAGGCACCAATAAATAAGAATATTATTGTGCACATTTTAATCGTAATCCTAATATTTAAATAGTTCATTTTAAAAAATGGGCTGAGGAGGATTGTTTTCTTCTTCACAGGTGTCTCTGATGGTAAAAAGTATGAGAAGCATTAGCAAGACACACCAAGCTATACCAACTACTTTATGGCATTAAGACCATCCAAGTTAATATTAATTGTGATATCTGTAGATTTTCACATTCCATTTCAGTATTTTACTGTGTACACACCGACTGTTCTATCTTCAGATTTTTGAGCTAGAACATCAATATATAAAGACCCTATTAACATAGATCTTTGACAGACACTGATTTGTTCCCTACTCCAGCAACATATATTAAGTTATTGATCCATAAGTATAGAGTTCAAACTTTGATGACATTACATTTCACATCAAAACAAAAAACAAGTACAAAACCAATGTTCTTTCTCCATTGAGCAATCAGTGAATCAAATTAATATATTCCTTCAATGTACCATACTGAAGTAGAGTTATAAGCTAGTATAAAGTACAGTATGAAGTAGACATATCTTAGACATAACGCTTCACATTATGCCTAACAATAAGCAAAGATTATTGTTTAAGTTTTGCTATTTGCAAAGCTTAAACAATTAAAAAAAAAAACATTTTCAAGGGGAACTGAACTGCTCTCACATGCTAGAGTTTCTCTTCACGCTTGCTTTAATACTCCACACTCAGTTTAAAGATAAAAATCAGCAAGCCATTTTCCGTGGAAGAATTATCTTCATCAGTTAGCTTGCAAGCCGTGACTATTTCGTGAAGGGTTTTCAGTTAGCTGTAGAAAAGTTTTATTTTGTAGCTTGAAAACTTGCCAGTTGCTTAAAATTAGCTTGTATTGTTTTGTGTTACTTATATTATGATTCGTTTGAAAGGTAATCATTGGCTCGGTTAGCTAGCCAGTTCTCCCTGCTAACCTTAGCTAGCTATACAAGTATGTATTGTATATAACTTCCGAGATCAGCTTATTTATCCAGTTTAGGTGTGTATTAAAGTAAGTAAAGTAAAGCAACTTGAGTAAATGGTTTCCAGTTTAAAAAAATAATAATTAAAATCTATGAGAAGGCACTTAGTTATTAATTCAAGAAAAACCGTACAGTTTCCCAGCCTGACCTTGTGTCTGAGATAATAAGAAGTTGGATTGATGTAAATTTTTTCTCTCTGAAATAGCTGCTATGCATTTCCCCTGGTATTCTGTAATATTTAATCAGAGTAACGATTAAAAATAAATAAAACCTCGAACATAAGCTTGGCAGCACCAGAGAGAATTTAAAAACAAGAGGGCCTGAGCGATACAGGGCCCCTAAACACCATATGCAGACATATTGCTAAAGACCATCTGCTGGGGCTGATTTATCAGGAGCACAGAGAGAGACAGGAAGCGCATTAGCAATGCAAACACGGGCCAAGGATCAGGCAAAGTACAAGAGAAAGGACATGCGGCGTGATCGTCATAATGAATTTGACTCAGGTAACGTATCTCACGGGGACCAGCCTCCGGTAATGCAGGAGAATCACGGCACTATGCAGAGGAAGGCGTTTATCACCCGGATTCTCCCTGCGGATTCGTGCGCGTAAACATGCTTTTATGCATGGACCTGTTTCATTTGCGTGTTTGTGTGGTGTGAATCCATGAAGACCATGTGCTTCGCTGCATGATAGATTTACTTCTGATTAAATTCAGCCCTTCTTCCCATCTTTAAGTGATTATGAAGCAGACGGCAATCGGATATGCTAATGAAGTACAATGTTGCATTTACACTGGATTGCATAATTATTCACACACACACACACACACGCCTCTTTTCAACATTTCAACACGTCATAGTGGTACAAGCTTAAACAGAAATGTCAGAAATCTCCACAAAGTAATACAATATTACAGTAGTGCGAAAAATCGAATTAATAAATAAATAAAAATGGTTAAAGTTTTTTAACAGTGTGTAAGTATTCTGTGCACTGAAGCATGGGGGTGGGAGCATCATGTTGAGCGTTAGCCTTGATCTTTTGGTTTTGTCATATTCTTGTCAGTGTTTTAAAATATAATGGATTTAATCATATTCTCCATGAAGTTTAGGATATTCTTAGGTTTCATGTGACGTCACATCCGCCTCATTAGTTATTCAAAACTTTATCTGATGGTCGACCAAAGCTCAGTTGACAAAGTGTTTGTATGGAGAAGCTGCATTGCTCACATGAAAAACGCCTTACGGGAATAGACCATGAGCAAAGATAATTTGGTCAAGAGACTAGGTTTAGAGGGAGAAGCAGACCAAGGACTGAACCTTGAGGGACATTGGTGGTAAGTGGGTGTGGTGCTGATACAGTGACTTGAATAAAAAGCAGTAACCATGGATGTGTTTTGAAAATTAGATCTCTCCCCCGCTCTTTGTAAATGGGAAGGCAAATTGCCAGAAATGGCCTGATGTTTGAATTGATGAGGCTGTTTTATGGTTGTATTGAGGTGTGGGATGATTTTACTGCTATTGTCTGTCATGGTCTTAAAATGATTCGAGAGTCACATGTGTGGCCTTTTCAGAGGTGAATGTAAACACACTCCTGGTTGCATTATTTCAGTCTACACCCTATTTCACTACCTTCTTTTGGCTGTTCCTGTTTGGTGTTGCCACAGTGAATAATGTCCCTCCATCTCCTCCTGTCCTCTGTATCTTTTTCTGTAGCACCAACTGTCCTCTTGCCCTCCTTCACCATGTCCATCAATCTCATCTTTGCTCTTCCTCTTTTCCTTCGACCTGCAACTCCATCTTCAGTGTTCTTTTCCCAATAAACCCTGGATCTCTCTCTGTATGTGTCCAAACCATCTCAATCACACATCTCTGTTTGTCCCCAAGCCGTCCTACATGTCCTGTGTCTCTAATATTCTTGTTTCTCATCCTGTCCAACTTCATCACTCCCAATGAACATCTCAGCATCTTCACCTCTGCTCCCTCCAGTTCAGCCTCCTGTCTTGTTGTGCCAAACTGTTTTCTACATTATTATTATTATTATTATTATTATTATTATGTAGATGGTGAGTTGTGTGAAATACTGTATGACTGTGGAGTCAAAACTTCTAGAGATATGATAATGATCACGTGTCGCCATCTAGCGGACAGTGTTACTCATTACAGGCTCAGACTGATTTATCAACACAAGAACCAAATTTGACTCTGATTGTTAAATCTCAGCCTGAGATCAGATTCAGCTCGACAGGCAACAAGAACTAAATGCTGAATTTTTATCAGATGAAGTCCTGTTTTTTTTTTTTTTTTAAATCCAAAACTGTAATAATATGCCAATAGTCACTGAAATCAGAAAATGGATTACAGTAGGGCGGAAGACATTTACAGACATGTCGTGTATCCTCACAAACAAAAACCCATCAGTGAACACAAAGAAAAGACTCAAGAAATGCTCCATATGGTCCGCCTTGACTGATGGATGTGAGTCGTGGACACGGAGCAAACAAGATACGAATCGCCTGGAAGCAATGGAGATGTGGATTTACTGTAAAATGAAGAGAACATCCTGGACTGAAAAAAGAACAAATGAAGTACTGGAGTAAGTCAACGAAACGAGGAACTTCATCTGAACAATCCGCCAAAGACAATTGAGCTTCACTGGACATATAGTCAGAGAAAACTTCATTGAAAAATTATGCATTGAAGGAAGAGTGGAGGGAAGAAAAAGCCGAGGAAGACAAAGACAGAACCTTCTGCAGAGTCTGGTGTTGGAACCGGATATGAAAGCTGTGGACCTGTTACAGTTGGCGTGGGAAAGAACTGGTTTCACAAACCTGGTCGCCAACGATTGACTCTGATTTGGCACATGAAGAAGAAGGTGGCAATAGTCTTTTACTGAATAACAGAACTTTACAGGGATGATTATTACTAATAAATACATGAATAAAATCCCATTCAACTTAATTATATTCCAGTTTACAGACTTGGAAAGATTTCAAATTCTGCTTTATACTTTGTTTTATATCTGTAATAATAATAATTTGTAAGCCCAAAATCACAACGAATATATGGCAGCCTCCACTCTTTCTATCCTCAGCGTATGAAAAATCAGATTAAATTTCTTCAATGTAATATTTTAATTTTGAGGACATGCAAAAAAAAACAACCCAAAAAGTTTAGGAATGAAGGAAAAATAATAGAACATCACATTCTAGAAGATCCACAGACAAAATTCTACTGAGAATCATGTCTATGTTGTAAGTGTACAGTGTATATACAGTGTCCTCCACAATTATTGGCACCCCTTGTAAAGGTCAGTAAAAAGGAATCAGAAAAAAATCCACACTTTGGCAGAGAAAGAAAGACAGACAGACAGACAGACAGGCAATCGGACAGACAGACGGCGTTTCCTGTAATTATAAATGTATTAACGAGGCTGCTGCTCTTCACTGTTACTCGAGCGAGAAATGCTGAAATTCTCCACAAAGCAACACTCATCAGGCAGGAATCCACTTCCAACCCTGACACTGATTAGTTTCCTCTAAAATCACATCCCAGAGTATTTATTAGTTTGATACCAATTATCAAGATATTTGTATTTATTAACGAGTGAGATGTCATACTTTTTATCTGTTTGTAGTTGCAATGAAACCAGTTGGTTCCTGTTCTTGCTCATGCAGGTATAAATGCTCCGTCCCTCACCAGTGTGTCTGTTTTTTTTTTTTTGTGGTTTTTTTTTTTTTTCTCTCTTGAAATTAATAGACAAAAAAAAAGGAAAAAACCCACAGCTTATGTTACTGATAAAATTCTTGTATCAAAAACATTTAAAGTAAATTCCTGTCAGACTTCAGGGTTCGAGTTAATGGTTATAATCCATCACAGTCTCTGGTTTTGGTGCAATAAAAAGGTTAGAGTTATTTATTTGATGAATTGCCCTGTTGTTATTTTAAAGGGCACGTCCCGGAGAAACTTGAGACCGATGTCCAGGGCACAAACTTTCAGTATACGTGACTTTAAAAAGGTGGTTTGAAACCAATTACCTCGTCCACTTTCTTTCTTTTTCTTTCTTTCTTTCTTTCTTTCTTTCTTTCTTTATGAATTCATCAATCAATTAATCCATTAATTACTTAATTAAAACGTTCACCCAGCGGTGCAGTGATGCAGGCCAGTAGACGGATTGTCCTGAGGTGTGAACGTGTGCACGGTGTCCTGCGATCAACTGGTGTCCCATCCCGGGTGTGCTCCCACTTCACACACAGCGTTCCTGGGATAGATTCAGGAATCGCTCCTAAGGAATCAGGATCACGACTTGAGTTTCCTTCGTAATATAAGTAAAAAAATAAAATTTCATTTGATCATTTTATGGCTTGTTAAAGTCACAAATAAGAGAGGGAGAGAAAATAAGAGAAGGACAGGAAAAGAAGAGAGAGAAATTAAAAGAAGAATAAAAAGCAGTGAATGAGAAGGTATTACTCAAATGAGTATTAATTAAGTGTTGAATATTTTCCCTTTGCAAAAACAAAACAGTTTGATGGAAAAAATGAGGAAAAGTCTTACAAAAATGAAATAAACCCACAAAGCCATGTGGGGGTCATGTGACTGGGACTAAAGTCACCATTTTTTTTCCTTTTTTTTTTTTCATATTTCCAAACATCAGTCAATTTTTAACATGTTTATTACCCTTTGTTGCTCTCGGGTCAGGAATAATTTACAAAAATACTCAAGTCTTCTCGTTTTGACTCCTCTTTCTGTAGAGAAACTCCCAAACCTGAGCAACAGGCCGTGCCACAGACCAATCACATCCCAGCCAGCAGTAACAGCACCACCCACGCTGAGGTCCTGCACCAATCAGGGTGGGCGGAGGTGATTGAACGAGAGCCCAGACACGAGCAGGAGGTTGAGGCACGCCTGGAGGTCCCGGTCAAAGTGGTCTACACAGGAGATGGAGATGCAAACGGTGTTTCTCTGGAATCCGGAGCTCCGTCTCGAACCACGCCGTCCGTAGCTGCTCAGAGGAACGGCGTGCACAGCGAGCAGAACGGGGGCGTGGTGTATCAGAGGGGTCTCGCACCCTGGACCGACACAGAGAAACACGTGCAGAGGAAGACGGCACTGGCGCAGGTGGAGCACTGGGTCAAAGTTCAGAAAGGAGAACCTAAAAGGTCAGTTCATGCACTGAGATGCTGGAAGAGCGCCCTCTGCTGGTGGTGAACAAGAAGCATGAATGTTGTTTTAACAGGAGCTCTGCACTCTCTCTGATAGTTTAACATTATGCATTATGAATTATAAATACAAGTATTGAATAAATCTCTTGGAGTTGTTTCAACTGTTTTGAGTGTTTTACTTCCAGAAGAGCAGGTAAGTGTTAAATAATAAAGTTATCTTATTAATAACGGCATTATAACACCTCATAGTTTATTATAAGAGAAATCATTAAATCATTTTTCATGAAGGCTAGGTGTATCATGCTGTGAATGTGTTTAAATAATGTTATAATGACTTCATAAGGCATTATACACATTATACTTATTTACAAAGTTGCATAAATCTATTAAAAGTATGCACTAGAAGTAAGGATTGTCATGGAGCTCCATACTTAACAGAATATAATAATGCCATATTCTGATTTTTGATGGCTTTTGACCATATGATGTCCGTGTCCCACCACAGGGAACCCGATCGTAAGCGCAAGGCAACATATTTCATAAACACTTGACCATCGGACAACAAAATTTGTAGCTTTTATTTCTGTAAGATAGATGAGTTTTTATCCAGCTCTTATTTTTAATTTGCTTTTTAAAAAATAGCGTGGTATTATATTTACTAACACATTTTACGGAAAATATTCATGACCGTTTCATATAAAATGAGTTAAAACAGGTTTTATTAGTCCACTCGCTTGTTGGACAGTTGACAGTTTGTGTCATGTAAGGGTGATAGATGGATATAAGTGCAGGAAGAGTTTTATTGAAAACTCACTCGCAAACAGATCCAAAATGGAGACAAACGGAGGCAGAGTCGAAAACCAGGCAGTGGTGGAGTGAGGCACAGACAGGATGTCAGAGGGAATACAATACTCACAGTCCAAAAACACAAACAGGGTCAAAACCAGAAAAGCGAAACAGAATACAAGGCTTTCACAAAGTCTGTGTGTTACTTAGAGTCCTTATATAAATATCTGCGCTGTGATTGAGCTCTAATCAGGAACAAGTGCAGGGGAATTAGTCCTAATGGCACTGCACATGGACACGAAAGATGTAACCAGACAACTGTTTGATGTATTGAATTTGATATTGGATGGTAACTATACAGTACTGATGTAAAGTGAAAGCACTGGTTCACTACTGTCCACCAGGCATCCAGCAGAGTCACACCAATGTTGTTGTTGAGTCACTCAACCTCAAGTCCGAGACCAGTCTCGAGTCCCCAGTGTTCAAGTCCAAGTCATTAAAGAAAACTTTGAGTCAAGTCTGAGTCAAGTCCACTATTGAGCCGAGTCCGAGAACAAGATTCCAACAGCACCATTTGAAGGTGGCTGTCGCTGCCTTTATGTGAAACCGTCTCTGCTACTGCGTTGGACTAATGTTGCTAGTTTCTCAGATACTCCAGAAATGTAAGGAATGACAATCAGTAACAAACGCAAGAACACTGTCATTCCCTACATTTCTGGACTATCTGAGAAACTCAGGAGAATCTTCTACAAACACAACATCCCTGTACACTTCAGACTCTGAGGCAGAAACTGGTCCACCCCAAGGACAGAATACCAGGACACAAACAGGACAATGTAGTGTACGCAATTCAATGCAGTGAGGAATGCACAGACCTGTACATTGGGGAAACAAAACAACCGCTTCGCAGGCACATGGCTCAATACAGGAGAGCCAGTTCCTCAGGCCAAGATTCTGCAGTCTATCTTCATCTCAATAACAAAGGACACTCATTTCAGGACTGCAATGTATGCATTCTAGCCAGAGAAGACCGATGGTTGGAAAGAGGAGTAAAAGAAGCCATCTTTGTCAACCTGGAATGACCTTCACTGAATAGAAGAGGTGGGCTGAGACACCACTTTTCATCCACCTACAATGTAGTCCTTGGCACACTTCCCAGAAAACTGAATACACATCCACACCAAGACTCTGCTGACTTCAGTGACTCTCAGGATGGCAGAGAGAGACAACGACCCACAGATCACCCTACCGACCCTCTAGGCTGCTAACACCATTCATACCTGAGCCACAGGGACCCTAACACCTACAGGATGACTGTGACCTCAACAACTCTCCTTAGGGTTGCTTTTGGTCCACTCGAGGATAAACACCTGAAACTCCTCACTAGTCAGACAGAACGGCAGAAGCCTTTCGGATGGGAGGTGAAACGCCTTCAAGAATCTCAAGCAAGTCCAGTTGCCGCCTTTAGCACCTCCGGTTTACCATGACCTGGATGACCGAGAACCTTCACCAACCTATTCCCTCTCTTTCCCACTACTTTGTTCGTGTCACTACCAAACTGGGGGGGAGCCTATTTTTCAATAACGTGTTAAAAAGAAATACTTGTGGTGAAAGGGGGTGATTATTTATACTTGGTGGTCTTCGGTTTACCTGGTTGCAGCCCCCGAGTATCACCTGTGTGTCGGAAACGTTGTACATAGTTATTGTGACGTCTTCTGTTGTTAAAGGTTCGGCGTGTTGGGTTTTCTGAGATGCTTTTCTGCTCACCACGGTTGTAAAGAGTGATGATCTGAGTTGCTGAAGCCTTCCTGTTCATGTTCGCTTTTCTCTCGACAGAACGAAGCTAGGGAAGCGAAGAAACGAAAGAAAGAAGAAAAGGATGCAGCGATCAATAAGAAGAAAAAATTAACAAAGGAGGGAAAGCTGAAGAGTTTGCAAGCTGATGATCAGGATAGTGGAGTTGAGGTGTATTTTAGAGAAAAAGACGATGACCAAGCAAAGAAAAGGGTGAGCCACTCTTGAATCTTGAATTTGTAGGTTAATTTTATATAACTAGATGATGATTGGACTGATAAAGGTACACAAAATGGTCTTTTTTTTTTTTTTAGGGTGAAAGTGAGGCTGGGGCTCCAGAAGAGCCAGGCAGGCTACAGGTAGCATCTGATTTCTCCTGGGACGTAGTGCTGAGCTCACTCAAACCTGCATCGTCTGTCGAAAACGCGTACGAGTCCAGCGATGACGAGCCGGACGATCATACCAAGGTCTGTCCTCCTTCAAACATACACACAATAATTCATAACGTGGCATATGCACCAATAATAATTAATTGTATATGTTAATAATCTTGATGTAGCGCTTGATTTGTAAAGTTTTACACGTAATTTAGGATTTGTGCACCTTTTAATTTGCTAACGTCGAGTCAGCCCCATAACTCTACAGTTGTTAACCTCACACAATCCGCTCATCATCATTCTGTTCCTCAAACTCTCTTCTTTTCACATCGTCTGTTTTCTCTCCCTCAGACAACGAAGAAGTCTCGGCGGGAGGCGGAGATGGAACGTAAGGAGGCAGAGCTCAAGCTCAGCAAACTGGAGGCGGAGCTTATGGAGCCCTCTGCCCGACCAGAGAGCGCTGAGGCGTTTGAGCGACTGCTGCTCTCGTCCCCGGACTCGTCTCTGCTCTGGCTGCAGTACATGGCCTTCCAGCTACAGGCCACACAGATCGAGCAGTCTCGCGCTGTAGCCGAGAGAGCCCTCAAAACCATCTCCTTCAGGTGGGTGCCTGAGAATAGAGTTGGCTCCAGAATTATCGGCACCCTTCATTTTTATTAAACATGTCTGTGGTTTAATCTAGCACCGAAAATATGATCATCTTTTTTGTGCATTTTTCTTCCCCTCCCCCTCTCATGTTGATGAATGATGAAGGAAATTTGTCCTCTGTCTCACATATTTATACTCCAGTTAAACAGGAAGTCATGGATGACTCCTTAAAAGTTTTTAAACATCACATGATTGATATTTCTTCATAAATCTTTTTACCCATCTTTACTAAGGGTGTTGATTATCTGTAGGTTTGTGTGTACAATTCTTAGTGTATGTAATGCCTTAAAGTGAATAAATATATATATATATTAGTAACGACCAAAATGAATTA
>JAODIB010000006.1:35131613-35142248 GCA_027575605.1 Sciades troschelii | reverse complement strand
TGTACTATTTTCAATGAAATATAGGGTTTCCATGATTTGCAAATCTTCACATTCTGTTTTTATTTATGTTTTACACAATGTCTCAACTTTTTGGAATTGGGCTTGTATATTTACAAAATACAATTAAGTTGGTCAGTAACACTACTGAGAATATTGTCTTTGCACTTTTTGTCAGTTCAGTAAAGATTCATGTGAATTAACAAATTATAGATTTTTGTTTTTATTGCATTTTGGAAAATATCCCAAGTTTTCTGGAAATGGGATTAGTAGATTGAGATTACAAAACACAGTAACAAGTCACAATTCAGCGAGTGTCAGGTCTACTTGCTTTTGTTACAGAGCATTGTTTTGTTGTTGTTTGTTTGTTTGTCTGTCTGTCTGTCTGTCTGTTTTGTGTTACCAACAGAAAAACTGTCACCTTATGACCATGATCAGAACCTTGAACCTATTCACATCTTGCTGAGGAGTTGAGGATTCAAGGACACTGAATAGAAAACTGTACTATTTATTTCTGACTAATAAGCCTGATCTTATTGTTGTAAAACTTGCACTGTCAAATGAGGTTATGTTGATGTGCCCCATTATGTTGATGGTTGATGCTATTTCTAATATCTGAGCTGTTCATATTCTTGCCATGGTTGTTTAAACAGACACATGGCCTATTGTTTATATCAAGCAGTATTAACAGTGCTGTAAAGGTAGAGTATCTCAAAACCTTAAATCCCCAAACTAATAATTAGTTGTTTTTCTTATTTGTTCTGCCAGACCCCAATGAAGTTGAACGATGGGCATAATCAATGCTCACACTGTTGGAGATTGGAGTATATGCAATGGGCAATTACAGAGTCTTGCCCTAACTGCAGCATAATGCTAGTGCTGTGTGAAGTGTGCCTCACAGGCCATAGAAATACTGTGGGCTATTTTTTACCTTCCCCTGACTGTGTTACCACAGCAGAGAGTAAAAACAGGAAATGGCTGCAGAGCATTCTAAGAGGTTAATTTATGAAAGTGAAATTCTTGACTTTGGCAGCTATTGGCACTTTCTGATTGACTCCAATGTTAACAGATACAAGAGGAAATAGATACATGCAATGCAGTCAAAAGTACCACAAAACTCACGCATACCCCTTTTCTACCAACAGAGAACAGGTTCTTGAACTGGTTCTGTTCAGGATTCTTTGAACCAGCTAACGAACCAGCTCACATTTTCACCAGGTTTGAGCAGAAACATTGTAATCAAGGATGTGTCATGAACAGAGGGTGTTGCACAATACACAATAGAAGTAAACAGTAGTAACAAGACAGAAAAGCACACTGATTACTTTTGAGCTTTTGTTCTGTTATTGCACATATTTTTCATTCCATTTTTTCTGAATATGTCTCCTTTTCCATTGCATTCTCCATTGCTGCACTTTGCTTCCTCTCCAACTTAATGACACACCCACTAATGTTATCATGGTTCAAGCTGGAAAAAACAGCTATATTTTGGTTCCAGCTGGGAACCAACTTTTCAGGTTCCCAACCAATTTATTATATCCCTGAAATGCTTTTGTAACCACCCTGCTCATCATCATTTTATGGCATTAAGCTATAACACATCTAGGGATAAGTTACTCACTTTAACAAGAGGCCTGAAGTAACCTGTGTAAATGTTTACCAATGACTGCTGTGCTTATTGTGCTCTTGAGCCCCCACTCTGAATTACACCTCAGAGATATTCATTAAACACACACACCATACATATTTTAGATCGTCAATCACCCAAAAATAAGACATAAATGTGAAACATTACGTAGGTTATTAAAAGATAATTGATAACCATTTATTTGACCCATTGTTAAAAATAATTCGCCCAAACAGCATAAAAAAAATGTAGGATACTCTGACAAAAACAACACACAAACCAGAAAGGAAAAATACCCGGCCGGGGTTAAGAGAAGTTATTAAGGGCGCGCGATGGAGCTCTTACCGTCCATTTGAATAAGCCACTGACCTGAAGCACTTACTCACAGATAGCTGGCAATGTAGTTAATCCACACTCACGTATCCACAAACGCAAACGTCTACCAATGTCACCCGAGTCCTGACCCCATTACCATCCACGGCAACACAACAGGAACGGTTTTCTGACACGAAGTAGCCTGGTCCTCTCGATCTGTTGGTCTTTCGAGTCAACACCACTACCAGGTGCTAACCGGCTAGCCAAGGCTCCGTTGTTGGCCGGGTGGTTAGCATATCCAAATGTCAGTCTCAAACGGTGGAAACTAAACTTCTCACATGAAAACATAAACCCATAAACTGAAACAAAACAGACACAGAAAGGCCGTGTCGAACTGCTCTTTAGCCTCTCATCTCTCTCTCCATGTTGACTTAAAACAACCATTTTAAACTCTGTCAAACTCCGCCCCCCCAAAAAAAGTCTCTTCCTTCAATTATCTACTCGCACTCCCCTCCCCCCGTTCCCATGACAACCCAATTCCCCTGGCCACCGAGAACAGGCTGTATAGGAAGCTATAATAGTTCGGCAACAAAATACAAGCGCATAAAAACAAGTTATCTACAACGTTAGAAAAACAATACATTACATTAGATGCTTTTCTCTTGTTTAAAAACATATATTAGTGCACCAAAACATATCAACACATACTAAGCTTTAACCAATTTTTCAGGTGTGTTACACTCTCCCCCTACTGAAAAAGGGTCATATCCTCATGACACAAGAAAAAGAAGAAACAATGTCTACCACATTCAAAAATACCCATACATAAAAAGTTAGCTACATGTAACCTGGTATTGGAACCATACTTAAACTTCTACCTAAACCTAGAACCTATCCATTTAAACAGAGTACTAACATACCGAGTACCAGTGGTTGGGGCGACGTCTGACCTATTAACTACAGGACAGAGGGATAGAGAGATTACTGAGGTGGGCTGCCCTAGGCAGTCATATGCCAGCCTTGCCGGTGCCCTTCTCACCCTCTGGGGTCTTGGGGCTTCATATTCGGGACAGCTTGGTGCCCTTACGTCATGGGGAGACCTCTCGTGGTGTATTTGGTTCTCCGAGTCATCAGTGCTCATCAGCTTTAAACCATCCATTGACTGTCTTTCCTCTTCAGCACCAGGCAGGGGTGAAAGTTGACTTGACTCAGCAGTAGGCAAGTCCTGAGCCGACGCCAGGCTGGGAACAGAGTGCCTGGGTGGGGAATCAGGGTAAGGCAGGGGTATATCTGCAGCAGGGGCGTTTAATGACGGGTCAGGGGAATTGTCATGGAGGCTTAAACTAGGGTGAACAGGGGAGGCAGCCTCACTGGTAAGAACAAGTGAGTGTGAACCAGACTGGCCTGCCAGAGAGTCAGAGTCATTGGGCACTACTGGCCAGTCTCTTTCAAAGACTGATCTAATGGACACATCGGAATCATCGTCAGTCTCTTTGATCATAGGTGGATAGAATTCATCCAACTCCTCTTCTTCTGACTCAGAAGTGGACAATCCACTAGCCGAACTGCAGTCCACCTCCCCAGGCACTGGTGCTTGCTTCCTTCTCAGTCGTCGACTGGACCTTCTCTTGGGTTCATTCCTCTCTGCAGTGTTTATGGGCGTCAGTTGTACATCTTGTCCTAGGGGTAACAGCAGGTTGCGGTGTAGAATCTTGTCAGGACCCACTCCATTCTCTGGCCTTATTTTGTACACAGGTAAGCCGGGAAGTTGACTTTGTACAACGTATGGATCAGAGCACCAACGATCTGCTATCTTATGTTTCCCTTGTAGGCCAAGGTTCTTCATGAGCACTTTGTCTCCAGGAGCAAGTGGACAGTATCGGACCTTTTGGTCATATCTGTGCTTGTTCCCTTCGTTTCTCTTCCCAGTCATACTCTCAGCAGTTTGATAAGCAACTTGAAGATCTCGTCTCAAATTGGTAACATACCTTGCATAAGACTTGGGGGATGAAGTATCACTGGACACACCAAAGCATACATCAACTGGCAGCCGAGCCTCACGCCCAAACATCAAGAAGTAGGGGCTATAACCAGTACTGTCATTCCTCGTGCAGTTATATGCATGGACAAGATAACTAATGTGCTGGCTCCATTTTCCTTTCTCTTCTGGTGTCAGTGTGCCAAGCATATTGAGCAGTGTCCTGTTGAAACGCTCAGGCTGCGGATCTCCTTGCGGGTGATATGGGGTGGTCCTTGACTTCCTCACTCCCAGCATGCTCAGCAGTTCATGAATGAGACGACTCTCAAAGTCTCGGCCCTGGTCAGAGTGCACTCTGTTAGGTAGACCATAGTGGATGAAGTACTTCTCCCATAACACTTTGGCAACTGTAACGGATTTCTGGTCTTTGGTGGGAAAAGCTTGTGCATACCGGGTATAGTGATCAGTTACAACAAGCACATTGCAAATATTCTTGGAATCTGGCTCAAGAGACAAGAAATCAATGCAAATGAGATCCATGGGCCCGTTACTACTAAGGTGGTGAAGTTCAGCAGCTCTGGCTGGCAAGGTCTTTCGCTGAATGCATCTAGCACAGTTCTTGCAGTACTTCTCAATATCTGCCTTCATCCGGGGCCAATAAAATCTTTCTCGCACAAGCCCATAAGTCTTCTCAAATCCCAAGTGACCAGACTGATTGTGTAAAGACTGAAGCACTGTCTCTCTGAACTCTTGCGGGAGTAACAACTGCTGGCGGAGTGAAGCATTAGGGGGCTTTGACACTCTGTAGAGAACAGAGTTCTTTAATTGTAGCTTGTCCCATTCTTTCAGCAACAGCGAAATGTCTGCATGCTTCTTTCTGTCAGCACAGTGGCAGTCTTTTTGGGATACCGCTTTCAGCACCTCTCCAATGCATGGGTCTACTCGCTGGGACCATGCAATATCAACTGTGCTCAATCGGGGGAGATTGTGTGTGGTCACAGCTGAGACATTGCAGAAGGCCTGAGGTACAGCTTGTTTGGGGGCTCCAAAGAGGTCTATGGCTCTATGAGACTGAGGATGTTTGGAACAGCAGGCATGAAACACTTGGCACACAGCTTTAACACCAGCCGGTGAAATCTGCTCCCACCCTTCTTCAAACAGGCCGGACACACCAGAAGGAACTGCTGGATGAGGACGGCGTGACAAGGCATCCGCGTCTGTATTCTGTTTTCCCGGTCGATACTTCAAGCTGAAGTCGTAAGTCGACAGTGCCGCTAACCAGCGGTGTCCAGCTGCATCTAGCTTTGCTGTAGTGAGGACGTAAGTGAGTGGGTTGTTGTCGGTGTGCACTTCGAACTTCACCCCATACAGGTAATCATGCAGCTTCTCTGTAACAGCCCACTTCAGTGCCAGGAACTCCAGCTTGTGAGTGGGGTAGTTCTTCTCAGACTGGGATAGACTCCTGCTCACAAAGGCAACTGGACGCAAGCCACCTCCTTGATCCTGGTACAACACACCCCCCAAACCTTCACGGCTGGCATCCACATGAAGGGTGTAGGGATACTGTGGGTCAGCAAAGGCCAGGACAGGTGCTTCCGACAGGCTCTGCTTGAGTATCTCAAAGGCTGATTCACACTCCGCACTCCATCTAGACCCAAACGGCTCTGCAGAATGAAACATCTGCTTTGGCTCTTGGTTTGGCTTTGCCTGTGTTGCAGCTTTGTTTTGTCTGAGCTTTGTGCTGGGCACGGCAGCGGGCATACAGCCCTTCAGCAGCTGGTTAAGTGGGTAGCATATGCGCGAGTAGTTTTTCACGAACCGCCTATAATACCCACTGAAACCCAGGAAAGACCGAAGGGCAGATATGTCGTTCGGGCGTGGCCAGGACTTCACTGCCTCTACTTTAGCAGGATCTGTGGAGACACCCTCCCTGGAAACAACGTGCCCCAGGTAGTTCACAGAAGTGCAGCAAAATTGGCATTTGTCCAGTGACAACTTAAGCCCCTCCTCTTTCAGCCTGTCTAAGACCTTCAGCAGCCGTTGCTCATGTTCTTCAAGTGTTCTCCCAAATACTATAAGATCATCAAGATACACCAGCACTTCTAACAGGTTCATGTCCCCCACAGTTCTTTCCATTGCACGCTGGAATGTGGCAGGGGCACCAGAGATCCCTTGTGGCATTCTCTCAAATTGGTAGAACCCAGCAGGACAGATGAAAGCTGTCTTTTCTTTATCAGCTTCGCTCAGAGGTATTTGATAGTATCCACTCCTCAGATCAAGCACACTGAACCACTGGCTTCCACTCAGGCAGGTGAGAGCGTCCTCAATTCTTGGCACTGTGTATTGGTCAGGGACAGTACGTCGATTCAAGGTCCTGTAATCCACACACATACGTATGGTGCCATTTTTCTTTCTGACTACCACAATAGGGGATGCATACGGACTTCTGGACTCTGAAATGATACCAGCTTTGAGGAGTTGATCCAGATGTCGTCTCACGTCAGCCACATCACCCGGGGGCAAACGCCTGGAGCGCTCTCGGAATGGCTTCCCCTCTGTCACCCGTATGGTGTGTTCAGTGGTTTTTGCACAGCCCACATCAAACTCTCCTTGGGAAAAAACTTCCTTCCGTTGCAGCATCTTCCTGCACAATCTCTCTTTCCACTCTTTTGGCACTGGAGAGTCAGCGAAGTTGAATGCAACAGGAGTCAGCTCATTGGAGTCACTTGGTGGTGTGGGGCCTTTATCCACAATATCCACAGGGAACAGCTGAGCAATGGGCATTCTTCTGTTAAGCTTGACCACTCGAGTGGACATGTTCCGGACAACAACTGTGATGCGACGATTCTGAATCTCCTCAACACTCTTAAGGATGGGCAAGACCATGAGCTCATCAGGAAGAATTGAATCTTCAGCCTGCTCCACCAGCACCCACTGAGCATTCACAGGATGAGGGAACCTTGGGATGCCGCTGATTGTCACTGTTGCACCTGGGGGTATTATCTTCTGCTTAGCCTCAGCGAGCCACACCGTGCCCCTCTTCATTTCTGCCACCTCGTCAGGCACTTTCTGGAACCTCTTGTATGCCTCTTTAATCTCAGGATGCACCCTCATGGTCATCAAGAAATCCTCCCCTTTTAATTTACAGGAATTAAAAAGGCGTCTTACTACAGAGGTGTTAGTGCCAACTATTATGGACGCCTCCCCTTTAACTATTGGGTCTGGACACACCAGCACAAGTGTCTCTACTGTCTCCGTCACTCCTACTACATCACTGTTAAATTCAAGACTTAAGCATAAATAACCATCATAGGGATATTCCTTCACACTGAGTCCCCATAACTCCAGGCAGTAAATTGGAGTCAGTGGTATATGCTTCAAGTACTTGTTATAAAACGAGCGGTAAAGGAGGGTGACTTGAGATCCGCTATCCAGTAAAGCTTTTGCATATATGTCTTCAATTCTGACTGAGACAACAGAGCTAGGGCCAACAAGGCCTGCTGGGAGCACAGCTTTCTGTCCTTGCAGCGGTTTGCACTTGGTGGAACGTGTCATCACCGGGACACCAGTTCGTTCCCTTACTGGGTCCCTGGGGAGTTTCCCGTCGGCCGTCTGAGCTTTATGAGGCGCTGGTTAACTTTTCTGAGGTTCTCTGCATTCTGGCATTGACGTTGGAAATGGCCATCTTCCCCGCACTTATAACAGAAAACATCAGCTGTGTCCCGTCGTGCTCTCTGTGCATTTGCTGGTCTTCCCTCCACCCTTTGGCTGAGTCTCTGTGCGGTGATCGGTGGCGTTGCTGAGGGTAATGAAACAGAGAAGGAGAGCAGGCGCATCATCTCACTTTTCAGGTGTTGCACCTCTTTAGTCAGACTCTCAACAGAAGGAACAGTTTCAGTAGACACTGAGCTGGAACATGAGAACGCAGCAGAGCTGGTGCTGTACTCAACCGGAGCGACCATAGCAGAGACAGTGACATGACTGGCAGTCGGCCTTTCAAAAATCAAAGCCTCCTCTGCTCTCACTTCACGCAACAGCTCAGTAAAACTGGGTGGAGGCTTAAATTTATACACCAGCATGATGCGGAGGGCAACCAGGTCATTAGGCAGTGCACCCCGTGCAACTTGCTCAATGCGGGTCCTGTCCATGTCTCGTAGCAGAATTCCCCCCTTTCGGAACACAGAATGCAGCAGCTTATCAATTCTGAGGACATATGCGGAGAGTTTTTCACCTTGCAGCTGAAATGTGTTACGGAACTTGAACATGAGGTCTAGAGCACTCTCAGTGGTTCCAAATGCGATTTCCAATGCTGCTAAGTAATCATCTGCCGTTGAACTGGGATTACTCACTCTCAAGCATCGCACAATATCTGCTGCTGGCCCTTTAAGACATTCAGCAATTTTCTGCTTCTTCAAGGGGTCTGGACACTTCCACTCCTCAAGCAAGTGCATCATCTGTTCCGCCCAAGCATCATATTCCTCTTCTCCAGGCGGTGTTGGCTTGATACCTGAGAACACTCGAAACTTTCGATGGACTGAATTTTCCACAGGAACTGCCTGACATTTGTCCACTAGAGAGGTGATGGCGTTGACGAGCTGCATGTTCAAGTCTAATGATGCTAGTGGTGGTGGTGACATAGCAGAAGATGGCATTGCAGTGGTTAGCCTGGCAGATGTGGGCATAGCAGGAGTTGGCATAAAAAGGGTTAACAGGTCTTTCACGTCAGCGACAGTCTTTCCCTCATAAGCCAAAAAGGCTTTCAATTTGGCTTGAAAATCATCTTCTGGGGGAATCTTCACAGACGAGGCTTCAGCAGCAACACTGACCACCCAGGGAGCCACCTCAGTACTAAGGCCCACCTGCTCAGGCATATGAACTACACTGACATCCTGCGATATCTCAAGAAGAATTAACTGGCTCCTCCCACAAGCTGCTAGGCACCGACTTATGATTTTAGACCTACCAAAAACCCCTGCATTGTCTAGTGTTTTGTACACAACCTCATCTGTGACATCTACAGGTACATTGCCAAGCACTATTGCTCTTTTGAAATCAATACCCTTTTCATTACACCAAATAATTACCTGTTCAGCCTCCATATTTCAATACTATTATATTTTTACAAATGGCCAACACAGTATAATTACTCACAATAGTATCAGTAAAATCACTAATGTTATCACATTAAAATAGCAACATTAAAACAAATTATTAAAAATATAAATTCACATTGACTTTAAAACACAGCAATCAAATTCAGCTCCCGGACGAGCCCCCACGTGTAACCACCCTGCTCTTCAGCATTTTATGACACTAAGCTATAACGCATCTAGGGATAAATTACTCACTTTACCAAGAGGCCTGAGGTAACCTGTGTAAATGTTTACCGATGACTGCTGTGCTTATTGTGCTCTTGAGCCCCCACTCTGAATTACACCTCAAAGATATTCATTAAAACACACACACTATACATATTTTAAAATGTCAATCACCCAGACATAAAACATAAATGTGAAACATTACGTAAGTTATTAAAAGATAATTGATAACCATTTATTTGACCATTATTAAAAAATAATTCACCCAAACAGCGTAACAAGAAATGTAGGATACTGACAAAAACACACAAACCAGAAAGGAAAAATACCCGGCCGGGGTTAAGAGAAGTTATTGCGGGTACCCTGTTGGCGCGCGATGGAACTCTTACCGTCCATTTGAATAAGCCACTGACCTGAAGCGCTTACTCCCAAATAGCCGGCAATATAGTTAATCCACACTCACGTATCCACAAACGCAAACGTCCACCAATGTCACCCAAGTCCCGACCCCATTACCATCCACGGCAACACAACAGGAACGGTTTTCTGACACGAAGTCGCCTGGTCCTCTTGATCTGTTGATCTTTCAAGTCAACACCGCTACCAGGTGCTAACCGGCTAGCCAAGGCTCAGTTGTTGGCCGGGTGATTAGCATATCCAACTGTCAGTGTCAAACGGTGGAAACTAAACTTCTCACATGAAAACATGAACCCATAAACTGCAAAAAAAACAGACACAAAAAGACAGTGTTGAACTGCTCTTTTTCCCCTCTACATCTCTCCCCCATGTTGACTTAAAACAACCTTTTAAACTCTCTCAAACTCCGCCCCCCCCCAAAAAGTCACTTCCTTCAATTATCTACTCACACTCCCCTCCCCCGTTCCCATGACAACCCGGTTCCCCTGGCCACCGAGAACAGGCTGTATAGGAAGCTATAATAATTCGGCAACAAAATACAAACGCATAAAAACAAATTATCTACAAAATTAAAAATACAATACATTACATTAGATGCTTATCTCTTGTTTAAAAACATGTATTAGTGCACCAAAACATAACACATACTAAGCTTTAACCAATTTTTCAGGTGTGTTACACTCTCCCCCTACTGAAAAAGGGTCATGTCCTCATGACACAAGAAAAAAAAAGAAGAAACAATGTCTACCACATTCAAAAATACCCATACATAAGTTAGCTACATGTAACCTGGTATTAAACTTCTACCTAAACCTAGAACCTATCCATTTAAACAAAGTACTAACATACCGAGTACCAGTAGTTGGGACAACGTCTGACCTATTAACTACAGGACAGAGGGATAGGGAGATTACTGAGGTGGGCTGCCCTAGGCAGTCATATGCCAGCCTTGCCGGTGCCCTTCTCACCCTCTGGGGTCTTGG
>JAODIB010000006.1:30618572-30629887 GCA_027575605.1 Sciades troschelii | reverse complement strand
AACTTCCACATCATTGCATTCCGTTTTTATTTACAATTTGTACTTTGTCCCAACTTTTTTGGAATCGGGGTTGTACAAAATTAAGCTGAGTTTTTAAAACATCTGAAGACATTATTGAAATTACTATTTATTTTGAAAAAAAAAACAGTTATTTCCCAGTTACAAGTCTTTTGTTTTAGTTTGACAAAATATTTACAACAAAAAACAAACAAAAAAGAACCATTTAATAACCAGTTTCTTACTTTCATCTCTAGAGATTCATTGGTCAGTGCTCGTCATTACTGAATATTATTTATTTAAAAAAAAGAACCTTCCCTGCTTAAAAAGTCAATTTTATATTTCTTGCAGTTTTATTATTTTACTACAAGTGCTCAGAAACTTGTTCCCACATGCAATCAATAACAAACAGGAAGCCAGATATTCTTTGATTGGTGCCAGTAATGACATGAATCAGGAGAAAAAAAGAACTGCATTACGAATAAATGGAGAGGAATGTACTTCCAGAGTTCCTTCAGATTTTTGGAAAATCAGGTCCAAATAACTCTGGATGAACACATTGGGAAAACCGGAGAAATAGAATGTGAAACCAAATGCATCCTGGGTTTCACAAAGTTTAAAAGGGTTTTTTTTTTGTGTGTGTGTGTGTGGCAGCACTGTCTGTATGGATCCATGTTGGGCAGCTGCTCAAAGCCTGGACATCTAGTCACAGCTGCACCAAGAAATCACACACCAAGCAGGGCATTTCCATCGAGAGATTCTCAGTAGGGAAGTACAAACAAATCAAGAAACATAATGAAAATAATATTGCATCATTAAAATTTCCTTTCTTTTTCCCTCTAAAAAATACAAAATTACCTGTTACATATACAAGTAACCCAAACTTATACAAATAAGTATACCTTTCTCTTAAGAAAAAAACCCCCACTGAAGACAGTCCATCTTCTGCTAAATGAAAAACAAACATAGAAGATTGTAAAAATTTCAAAATATTTTGCTTATACAAGAATTTGCTCACTGATTAAAAAGACTACTTATGTGAAATAAGTAGGCAAATAAAATATAGTTGGTTATAATCGTGTGAATGTTAAGAATGACCTTTTCTTGCTAACAGTATATGTCATTAAGAGCTGACTGTTGAAGTGAATACAGTAAACCATCATTTAAATGATTAGGAACTCACATAAAAGTGCAGTGTTACTGATGATTAACAAATTGCCATACTGTTCTTTGTCCATTCTGGAAAATGGTTAGTATTATTCTGTTGTAGTAAGTAGCAACGCAAGTTAAGGGAACATCATTAGTTCCTACGTGCAAAGTTATGCTTCACTTTGTAACATTTACTGTTTTAAGAACTTAGACAGTGGACCTAAAGGACATTAAATGACTGATCCAACTTATGTACAAAAAAAAAATTCCCCACTCGTTCACGTTCCCACAGCTTAAAAACCTAGCCGATCTTGTGACTGACAGCAGTCACTGGAGCTGGGGTTAACTGGTGACGTAATGCTTGCTGGAAGACTGGCTGTAGAGGCCGTAGAAGTCAGGATGCCTGTGTGGCTGTGAGGCGTCTATCCAGTCTCGCATGGACAGGCTCTGGAGAGACTGAGACATTGCAGGTGTAGAGGGGAGGGGCTGATGGGAGTACTCCTGTGAGCTCACTGGCCAGGGGAAGGAGCTGGATCGAGGATATGGGGGATGCCCTCTAGGGTTGGACACTGAGGGCACACCCGAGCAGTAGCAGTTATCCACTGTGCACATTAGAATCTTGCGTCCTCCGTACTGAGGCAGCTGTGAGGTGCTGCTGTTTGGATAATGAGAGTGAGGAAACACAGAACCAGAGTGGTGCATGGACTGAGAACTGGTTGCAGCACTGCTGTTTCCCACAGAGTTGCAAGGCCCCAGAGCATGCTGGGAGGACTGGCCCTCACTGGTTGAGGAACCTGGGGCTGGAGTTAGACTTAGGCATGGCTGTTTAGCAGCAGAACCAGAGGAAGAAGAGGAAGACTCCATATAACTAGAGCCAGCCTTACTGCTGCCCCCAGCATCAGAGAAAGCCACTGAGTGCCTGCGCTTCTCTGCACACAGATAAGCTGGAATAGTCTGGAAGAAGTTTGCAGGAGCACTAAAAGGAGCTAAGACAAAAGAAGAGAAAATGAGGTGGGTATTAAGAGAGAACACATCCATTTACAATCTGATGAAAAACACTCTTTCAATAGGTATTAAAAGCAGTTGCTGAATAATTAACACACTAGACAAATGTAGTAATTATTATTTAATAAGTACCTTCAAGCATTTTGCACAGGTTTTTCTCCCTCTTTGAGATTTCAGAGAGAAACAGCTTTGAATTGAGGCTGCCAACTTTGTAAGAGGGTAAGGTATTGCCAATATATGACTGAGACCTGCAGCAAACACAGTGTATCAGACTCACATGTACATGCACTGCGATGACTCTGTGACGCTGATATGACATGCCAAGAAATGCAGACTTACCTGTCCATTAAAATTTTTACAGATTTTGTATTCTAAAAGGAAAAAGGACAGCACAACATGTTAGTGCTTACATGCTAGTGTTTAGGACAACTTACAGAAAAACAAACACATGAAAATAATTTATAATTTTTTGGGGGGAAAACAGGATTTGACCATGACTTCTGAGGCTAGTGATGGTAATGAGGAACTGTGGTGTGGTGCCATAAAGTCCAATGACATCAGAGTGTCATTGTGTAAAAGTCACACAGTTCTGTGGCATTTCTGGAGGAAGTGTGTTATCCATTAGTTAACCATAAACACCCATGAGGCTGTGTAGCTCAGAAACAATACGATGGTAGCCATACTATTTCACAGTATGAAATTTAAGGGCTACAAAAATGGCAGCGCATATAGATGATGCTGTCTATTCTGACAAAAATGTAAATGGAGACGACAATACTTTTTTGGCAGAAGAAATGTTTATAAATATATAATACTAAAATATTGCTTAAGCATATGTTTAGATGAATATTTTACAATACGAATTGTCCGATACATTGTAGAGCCCTTATAATTCTGAGGTATGGAAAAACTATTGGCTGTATGCTAAAGCTGATGAACACAATAAATCAGGTTTTTCTCTCCTCAATTTTACAGTCGAATCAATATATCATAAGTAAAGAAAAGGGAAACATAGTTTTTCCCTTTACTAACAACCATAGCATTTCCTGAAATGGTCATTCACCCAAAATGAAATGTACACTCTAGCAACACCACAGCAAAGGTAACATTTCCTGATTTCTGGAGATATTAACTGAGTATTGTATGCACATTAAGAATGCAGTCTGTTTGATGTGCTATGACTTCAAGATGTCATTGATGCCATTATTGACTATATTACAAACCCAGGAAACCAAGAATAAATGGTGTCACCCTCATAAATTTGATGTCCTCTGTCTTATCAGACACCATCTGGATGGAGCTGAGGAGTTTCTTGGCCTCTTGACGTTTCTGGTTGAGTTGCAGGATCTGGGTGGAATTCTCCTGACAGAATTTGGTGTGAGCCTGATCCAACACCTCCAGCGTCTTCCCCAAGTCTTCCTCTAGCAGCTGCTGCATCTTCTGATACTGCAGCTGTACCTCTTCTTTCAGATGCTGCACCTTCTCCTATAATATTCAGTCCAATATCAGAAATAAACAGAACATCTGGTTGTTGGCTAACATGGCAGCTTTCATTAGAAGATGATTTAAGGTAAACTGGCTTATCGGTCACATGCACATGGATTATATGCATGGTTTATCAGGCAAATGAGATGTCAAGCATAAACTGGAAAGTTTAACATTTGTACAAGGGTGTTGAAACAAACACACCTCTACAAGACACTTGTCTGACTCTAACTTGTAGAGCTGCTCTTCTATGTCTTGAACTCTGTCTTCAATCCGGTCCTGCTGCTTCATCAACGTTTGCTATAGAAGCAGAATGAGAGGAATATAGTCATTCTAAAACATTAAAGGAATCAACCACATTAAAATAAATCCACCTGCTACTAAAATATCCATCCCATAAGACCACAAAAGCAATGACATCCTGAAAATCTGGAATTTTACATGCTTTAGCACTTCTTGTGTATAAGCCAGACAATGCTAAGACATTTTGTTTCCATGGTGAGAACAATGTTAATCTCAAACAGCAATGAAATGACCATGTTTCAAAAGACATGTTATAAAACAAGATCATCTGAACCATACAACAAAATTTTGTATCTGGGTTTGTTCTGAGAGGTTCTCGAAAGAGATCAAGTTTGAACATAATTCAAACCCCATCAGCACATGACAGAAGTGGAATTTTAATTATTTTCTTCCTAATATTCAATACTGTACAAATCAGAAACACAAAAACAAATGGGCTTTTATCATTTTTGAACAAACGTCAGTGGTAACAACAATATAACACTAAATTAGTCTAAATTAAATGCTTGATGTGAGAGTGCACCAAAAGAGGATTTTGGAAGTGCTGTCATGGTAACAAATCTGCTTGTTGTTGTTGTTGTTTAACTTTAGTTGCTTTGTTTTTGTTCTGTGTATTCAGCAGGTGAATATGAGGCAGGGGGAAGAAAACTATAGAAAACAAAGAGGACAGGAAAGAAATATAAGAAACACATTTATTTCACACTATCATCCCCCATTTTGTCTTTGTCGGCCTGCATGTCAGAGACAAATAGCTGTGACCCTCGCTGTGTGCATACTGGAGCAAAGCTCTGTAATGAATGCAAGCTGGCTGGCAGATAAAAATGCTTGCATCCAGTACAAACCTAAACCACACCACACAATTGATGCTTTAAAGCTCCTGAACCAGGCCAGTGTCTAGTTCACATGACACCATGAAGCTTTTCTTTAAAACCCAAAACATTTTATTTAATATTTATAAACCTAGATTTTACTCTAGCAAATTCACAAAGCAGTGCCTCCACATATACACACATCAGTAATCGTTCAACTCTGCCTTGCAACTGTGCAGACACTCCGACACAGCCAAATGCACTCACTGACCTAACAACAATATGCATGGATTTTGAATCCTAGTAACAGGCCATATCGTGTACCAGACATGATCTCTGCATCTTGTCAAATTTTAATGATATTGGATATGGGTGTATCCAGCCACAAACTAAACAAGACAAACAGTAGGGGTAATTGAATGCCCATAACCATCTCAGCAGCCAATAAATCATACAAGACCCTCTTTCTCAACCTTATCATGGTAAAAATGGATAGCTAAGATAAGAGATTTTAACACACTAACAAATACATTTAGATTATCTGTTAAAAACATGCTGTGCTGCTGTTTATAAAACTAATAATTGACTTTTACTGTGCATAGCAGATGCAATGAAATTTAACCTAACAAAATTGAGAAAATTATGAGCATCAGTAAAAGAGCAGACCTAACAAGGGTAAACATTGTCAGCACAGAGTGATGGGTTCTGGAGTGATAGGGATCAAATATACAATGTGACCACTACTGATAAGTGCCTCTGCTCTCAGTACACAATGAACTCGATCAGTCATTATCAGTCAATCCAAAAGAACACTGTACTCAACAGATTAAGGCTGTATTTCAAGCTAGCGACTTAAGTTGAAAAGATATATAAATATTTAGGCAGAGAAAGTTCTCTGGATTCAGAGTTTGCTTACGTGGTTGCTCAAATTGATTTTCAGGGCGGCTCATTCAGATTATCTGAGTGCCAAAATGTTCTTGAGCAGTAGTGTCTGAGATGAAGTTTCTCAATCATGTGTAGCCTATTGCCTTTGAAGACAAGCACATGCCTTTAAGGTAAAAAAAAATATTGAAGGTAAAAATGGACTAAAGAAGCAGATTATGGTCCTCCCCAAACTGAAGTATGATTTAAAAAAAAAAAAAAAAAAGAAACCATGTGGCAATTTAAAAATAAAAAAAAAACGTTCAAAACAATGATATATAAAAGTGAAGATGGCAATCATTTAAATAAACATCTAATAGAAGTCTGGTATATTGCCAATATATTGCTGCACAAATAGCACCAATTGTTATTATCAAATATGCCTTTCATCCTCTTTAATTTGGGAAGCTTATAAAAACTTATGCATCATGACTGGAAAGGACAAGATTTTTTTTTTATATCACAGTGACAATTTATTTTGTGCTCAATTTAATGTGATAAGATACTAATTCCAGGTCATGAACTCTTATAATAATATGTGAGAGAGATGAAATCTAGTTTATCGTGCTATTAATCTGCTGAATCAATAAAACATTGTCAATGTTTTATTTAATTTGATGTGCTCTCCTGTACCAAAGACATGCCCATAGTTTGAAGGATAAGCTGACCAGGCAAGTGTAGTTCATCTAGTTAATTTATATAAAAATTCAGTTGCGGACAAAAAAATAACTCTGATTAAGATTATATGTCCTCCAATCTCCTCCAAAAAAAAATCCCTTTAAATGGCATACCAATTTTTTAGCATACTTACAACCCAAAACATGAATTTCAGGGTGGAACAGTGGTGCTGGATTCCTCACATAAGCTGAGCTTGTGCAAGAAAAAAATTGACTTATGTCCAAGGTCAGATTCATACATAACTGAAACACGCCTCTGTTTTCATCAAACTCCGCCCCCACACACAACTCCCATACAACTGTCCAAGTAGTGTGTGAGTTTGTTACATTTGTGATCTGAATACCAATGTGCACAATTTTGGTATTAACTCCTCACTATGTGGCTGTAACTCAACTCCTAACACAGTTTCTTGGTGAACAAGCAACCAGTTTATGAACTCATACTAGTAGTGCTATATTTTATTAATATACGGTCTAAGTGCACAGTGTTTACTTCTGGCAAATTTTTATTTAAGGACAAGCTTCAGAAAGGTAAATTAGAGCTACTACAGAATATCACATTTTAAAATTTTTTAATGTAAATGTTCAATTTTTTTTTTTTTTTGATTGGGTTGGTATGATAGTTTACAATTAAAATGCTCTGTCTTTAAATAAAAGCAAATAAGACATTCTTCATGATGCCAAATAGACTGGAGACCAATAAAATACCTGTTGTATTACAATATAAAACATGCTTTTAAAAATGCCCAACTACTATAAGAAAGTAACACGTGAACATGCATTAATGCTTCCATCCACAACAAGCAGCTGGAATTCTAGTTATTCACAAAACAATTCACATTCATGTTCATCAAACAATAACATAAGAACAAGTCAAGTCTATGACCTAATTGTAGTGACTGATGAGTTCAGGCTGCTGGCAGAAGCCTATAGGGGGAACCTAATATTGCATGGTGGTATTGCCATCCCTTTCTCTAGGGGGAGTGGGGGTAGGGCACTCAGTATCACTGCTGTCTGAGGACAGCATCAAGGTCAGGGTGAACAGGGCAGACTCATCCATGCCTTCAGGTACAGCTGGTCTCCTTGCCTTTTGGCCCTCATGGAATGATTAGTATTGTCCATCAAAGCTCACAACCTGGCTGTACCAGAATGAATATACACATATTCACATGTGACTAATTAAAATCCTAGTTAAGGTTTAGATTTAGATAAAGAGATTACTAATCTGACCAAAAGTCTATCGAATGCAGAATGATGTCTTACAGTACATTTGTAAAGCTACGTTGTCTTATAAAGGGGCTCTAGCAAAAGGATTTCACACATCTTCACCATCTATTCATCAGATAACCAACCCACTGATGTCCCTATACACAAATAGTAGAAACCATAACATTTAAATAATATTTAGACTAATAAATCATAGCTAATTATATAAACACAAAAAGTCTGGCAATACAACTATAGAAAAACAAGAACTTTTAGAAGTAAATAAGATTAAAATGAGTTTTCCCCCTTCATCTGTGCCACAAAAAATAAGGCTCCTCATTTAATCCTTCAGTCGCCACCCCCCCCTCCCCCCTGCCCTAAATGCCAAGCGAGGATGCACCTGGCCCAGAGAGATAAGGCCAGAGGAGAACTCTGGGAGTGTTTTACAGTTCAGCCCAACTGGAAATCACTCATATGGAAGCAAAAAGGGAGAAGGAATGGAGAGTCTGCCCTGGAACATTGATAAAACTAACCAGATGGATGGGTCAAGAAGTAAAACTCCGAAATGGCCAAATAAAACTTGATTGATGGAAAAAAAAAAGTCATACAGACACTTGATAATACTGTTTTCTTGTTTAACAAGCTTGAAACCAGTAAAATCAGAAAGTCTCCCTTGATCTTCTTGAATCTGAATGCTGTATTCTTATCTTAGCAGTAAACTATAAAATGAAATGCTAATCTATGTAGTAGCCAAATAACTGATTGAATGCAATATTAACAAACTCTTTTTTTTTGTAATTAACCCACTAGTCATGTTCACACCTATTAACATCTATATCAGGCCATCTGATCACAAGTAGACAATTGTAAGACAGGTTTGAAAGAAGTCTAATGCTTCAACCTCCACTTTTGGAGGTTATCAAGGATGCATACCTGGATGTACGTCTAGAAATAATGCCCTGATTCACCCCAACAACAATGCTTGAATTTCTAGTCATAAAATCCAGTCAAAAGTGGACACCATCTGATAAATGTTAGGGATATAACTAAATATGAATAGCCTACATTATTTAGACTGCATAGTTAATGTCTTCTGAACTGATACAAATATAGATAGGAAAGAGTAACTGTCTGATCCAGATTATGATGCTTTAAATTAGACTGCTAGTTTGTTTATATTTTAAGGAATTGAACAACTGAATTCTTTAGACAATACAAAATAAAAAGATTTAAAACAAACAAGATTTAAAACAAACAAACAAAACAGTCTTGCACACATCTCTAGTTCAGACTATTTATGAACTTGAGGGATGTAGCTGAGGTTGAGGAATTGTCAGAGTCAGAATGATGTTAACAAACTGGCATTTTTTACTCTGGGCTCCATTGTTGGGGGGGGGCACAGAGGTAGGGTTCATATTTTCTTCTTCTTCTTCCTCCTCTTCTTATTATTATGTAATAACAATGTATTTAACAACAACAACTTTTTAGGCCACGCCCATTTTGGGTTTAAATCCTGACAGGTAGGCCTGCAGATACAGAGCATATATTTGCAGCACTAAATACAATCAGAAACAGATCGTGTCATTGAGCTACACCCGTAATAAATACCTTGCCTTTCCACTTGGCTGTTCACCTCAGGCATACACGTGTTAATACCAGGCAGGCTATAAACAGGGCCGCTGATCACGAAGCAAAAGCTAACAACCAAGATTTGAGCTTTTCAGTGTTAGTTGGCTGCTGGTGTTCTTACCCGGATGTCATTGCGACGCAGCTCTACATCGCAGACGGCGTGTCCGTGATGTGGAGCGCATCTGGCCACGCAGCAGTAGTGGCACACAGCAGCGTGCTCGGCCTCGCAGTGGTACAGCCGGTACTCGTGGTGCAGCGGGCAGCTCCATGCCCGAGCCTCGGCCGCCTCCACGAGCAGGTGTCCCGCGTTGGACGAGGGCTGCTGCAGGTGCGTCTGTACGTGTGATTGGCAGCATGGCGCCTTGCACCTCAGACACACTTTCTGAGCAGGTATTGGTGGCCCGCGGCGACACAGGATACAGTGCAACACAGCTGGAGCTTTCTCTATGTTCAGCGCGTTGAACTTCTCCACGATGTTGGACAGCTTGTGGTTTTTCTCCAGAGCCGGTTTCTGGCTGTAGGCGTTGTTGCATTCCGGGCACCGGACCACGGCCGCATCCTTGGCCCAGGCTTCGTTTATACACACGCGGCAAAAGTTGTGCTTGCATGGCAGCTGAACCGGCTCCGAAAACACATGCAGACAGATCGGGCATATGAGCTCTTCTTCCAGACAGTTCTTCCAGGCTTCAGCCATTTCGGGTGTCAGCTCGTCTAAAGATTTAAGTTAGTGACGTGTGAAAGGTGCAGAACTTTTTTTGAAGATGCACAGACGTGAGAACACCACGACTCCTATAAAGCCATCCAAACAAAACCTGCTCCTGCTTCATCTAGTGAGCGATGACCAATGTGTACAACAAGGCCTACTTTCAGACGCATTAATGTTTCTGTAAAAGGAAAACCGAACAGCAGCACTGCTTGAGACTTGATGCCACATTATACCACCAAAGTCTTACTAATCTACTAAACCGTGCATGTTACAGGCGCCAAGGGTGTTTCTTATGGTCAAGCGCACTTATCTACATCGTGCTTCTTATTCCCAATGTATGATCAACCTTTTTTTTTTTTTTTGTAACAGTGACTCTTGAATCCTGTGTGACGATAATGAACAGACTAATCTGCTGACACATCTGAATGATATGCCTTGGCAGTTCCTCCCTTGGTAGGTGAAGGTACGTTTATGGGCCTTTCTAGAACAGGGTTAAGACTTATGAATTGCTAATGGAACGATTTTTTTTTAATATAACCCCAATATCAACTTTTAACTAGAGCTCATTTGATTAAAGCAAGCCCGGATTTGATCATGACGACGTATCAAAATAAGATCTATGTAATATACTAACACCGGGTAGTGCTGCTGTCCTTCACATTAAAGCTACAGTGCGTCATGCTTGTGCAGTCTAGTTTCACCAGTAAAATCTATGGCCTAGGTTACTTTCATTTTAGTGAAAATGTTTTAGAAGCACTAATTTAGCTTTAGCTTTTGAAAACTAACTAAGAGCACACTAGGTCTGGGGTCTAAAACAGGAATGACCGGTCCCTTTGCTTTTCTTGCCAAAACGGCCCACAAAAAAAAAAAAAAGGTTTAAAGGCTTACCAAGCAATCTGTTGTAGGTAGACTAAATGGAAAGATCTGCCATCTCCAGCTAGCAAGTGATCTCAACAGCTATAACATTAACCTACTTTGATATCAGATCCTTACTGTTGGGAGACAAAAACCGTGTTTCCTTTTATTTGTATCCGGTCGAAGCGACTAAGTAGCTACAATGTGTCCAGTTCCGAAATACATCCAAAAATCTTCTGGGCGATCCTTTACATTTTAAAGGGAAACGGCGCCGTTCTGTCCTCGTTCTTCACTCCTGTCATCTGCCATCTTGCGTTCTTCTTTAAAAATGAAAAAAAAAAAGGAAACGTCCCTGGGTAAAAGCAGCCTCTCGCCTTTACTGTCCACAAGGCGTCAAATGGGTAATGTAACTCTACACATTTCCTCCAATCTGTCCTCGCTGTAAATTCCTGAGACTGTCCCTTCGTGGATCACTCTTCGAAACGCTCCTATCTCACCATGTTATAATTTATGATTCCCCCCCCCTATCTTTTTAGAGGGCCTTTGATGAGGGAAGGAATGCAGGAACAGAAC
>JAODIB010000006.1:30552832-30567315 GCA_027575605.1 Sciades troschelii | reverse complement strand
TGTACAGGGATGTTGTGTTTGTAGAAGATCCTCCTGAGTTTCTCAGATAGTCCAGAAATGTAGGGAATGACAATGTTGTTATGTTTGTTGCTGTTTTCTTCCCTCTTTGCTATGTTTCTTTTCCTGGTCTTGACAAAAGCCCAGTTGAGATACCAGCACTTCTAAAGTGCTTCCTAGATGTGTTTTTGCTCCTTCTCTTTTCTTTCTTAGTTCTTTAGCTCCTATGGTTTACGATGACCTGGATGACTGAGAACCTTCACAGACTTGTTTTATAGAAGTTTCGTATCATCAAATGTTCGTCTGTTGATAACTGACCATGTCTTTACAGACGGTCTGTTCCTACTTCTTTGCTGTATGCTGCCTGTTTCCATAGTTTGTTCAAAATGGAGTACAGCATTATAGGGGAGTCACGGTCTCACAGGCCATTTCCACCCCACACCACCAGAGGTCTCATTCACGAGAATGCTAGACCACTTCCTGATCATCTGAACTCTCACTTGCTACTCATTGCTTAGACTTTTCAAAGTATTTCCCATGCCTCAAGGCACATTGGGCGGTGCCAGTCTCCATTTCTATAGCCCTCGGCCTCTTGTCTATTACATAGCTAGGGTTACAGTGGGGGACTGGTCCTCTGGGAACCACGAGAGTTTGACTCCCTACTTGCATCTATATTGCAGCGTGCCTTGGCAGACAGCAATAGGTACCATTTTTATGATGGTCTTTGGTATGACCCGACCACAAGTAGAACTCATGATCTGCTAGTCGAAAAGCAGACACGCTAACCACAAGACCAACTAGCCATACTTAGACTTTTGCATGCTGTTTATATCCTCCTGGTTTTCACTGGGAAGCCTTGCCTTCGTTCCTTCTCTTCCAGTTGCAATTCTGAACTTTTTTATATCTCATGCTGGGTTTTATTGCTTTCTAATGCTTCCAGATTGTTGACCAATTTATTCCTTTTGTCTGTTTGGTTTGAACCCTTTTTCCTGCCTTTGAGGCCAGGGTTGCGTCCTAAGTTTATTTCAAAATAAGCACTTTTATCCTGCCTTTCTCAGATTGCTTGGTCAGTTCCATTGAGATGTGTATGGTTGAGGATCATTTGAAGATTAAATGATTGTCTTAATTTAAGACAAATAATTGCATATTTTCAGATATATATTAAATTCCTGTGCAGCGATTGGCCAAGGATGGCTCACATGACAAACTAGTTCCATCACTGATTAAGTAATGTATATCATAACATCAAACATTAAAAAAAATGGATATGTTGTGAGCCAGTCATGGTATATCCTGTATATACCATGAACTGATGTCACAATTTCAAGCTATATGGCCGACTTGAGTCACAGCTGTGGCTCCATGAACATTTCTGTGTGTGTAGCTCTATGTATCATGATCATGCCTAGTGAGGCAGGCAATTTCTTCAGTGACTGGCATAGTACTAGTTTCTTCGGGGCTGCGCCCCTCAGACTATAGTACTGTGCGATAGTACTGAGCAAATGCTCAGGTCGAAGGTCATGCCGACGTAAACGACAAACATGGCTGCTTCCATAAAGTATGGCTGCTTTATGCTGAGATTCAATCTTACCACTTTTAGTTTGATATTTTTTGATGAGGGATATAAATCAAATATACCATGCAATGAGAGGCTCCGGTAATTTTGGATTCTCTTCAGTGACTGGCATAGTACTATTTTTTTCGGGGCTGCGCTCCTCAGACTATAGTACTGTGCCAGTCACATCAGAGAATCCATAATTTCAACCAGAGCCTCTCAGTGTATGGTATATTTGATTATTAGGAAGGGTTCTGTACATCATAGATACTGTACACTGTCTACAGTTTATTAAATTTAATTCCACTTATTTGCTATAAAACAAGATCTTTGTGTCTGCAAAGTGTTTTTTTTTTCCTTTTCATTACCTGCCCTATCCAATGCTCCTCCTCCTTCACTGATAGAGAAAACATGGGGCAGCATGATTTCAGCCCCAGTGGGCCTCTATTAGAGCTGATGTAGTTTCCATTTTTTAAACACTAGGTGCAATAATAACTCTATGGAAGCTAAATGGGGCAGTGAGCCCTCTGCCCTTGACTATGCAACATCTAGAAAGGCAAGCAAATCAACAGAATATGAGCTTTTTTTTTTTTGGCCACTCAAAAGAGGTAATTAATATTTCCACAAAATTTAAAATTTATGGAGTCTAACATTTGTTGAATGGTTGATATATTGTATACGACAGGGCTCTACCACACTTACTCCTATTCATGAATCACCACTGCTTATTCCCAAAGAGCATAATCTTGTTACACTTAATTTGACAGGTTCAAATATCCAATTTTAGCATTTTGGCAGCACCAATTATTATATACCAATTTTGTATACATTTCTTACTATCTTTATTAATTCATGGATTTTTTTTTCATACATTTCATTTATATCTTTAGGGTGACATAGGAGGTCAAAGGATTCTTCAGAGGAAGTGGACATCCTTTTTGAAGGCCCGACTTGTGTGTTCTTTCCCTGAGTACGAGTTGCAGTTTAACATCCTACGTGGTGTGTATGTGCTGGAAGGACCTAATGTTCATGACAGCCTCATATTTGCTGTGTTCGGACTTGAATGGTGAGAGAAGTGATGTTACTATATTATTAACTATAAATAAATAATTAATACTTTGAAAGCACTCATTAGACTTGAATCTAGACTGCTTATTAAAACCTCAGATAAACTATTTTCAGCCAAATTCTTTATTTTGTATTTTGGTATAGTCCAGAAGCCTTGGGAAGACATATTCTCTGCTCTATTAAATCTCATTAATGTGATATGGCTTTTTTATTGAAGAATCTTAAAAGCAAATGGCTTTAGGGATACATTAGTTATTCCCATGTGCTTACCTCCCTATGCAAAGACCTAAACAATAGACTGGAAAAGGGTCAGGACTAGAGCTAGCAGGTTTGTGTTTGAAAAAAACAAGAATGAGTTTATGGCGGTTCATGTTGTGTCAATTTGTCCTATAAACTGCATCAAACTCACTGTATCAGTCTTTCATTTTCTATGCACATAATGTCTATGAGAAGGCAGAACAGCCATATAATATACTCTTCTTTTATCACAGTGTTATCATGAGTGGTTAAGGCTGCTGCCCAGAGTACAAATCAAGCACGTGGTTAAAAATCATTAGACAAACTGTGTTATTGTGCTCTTCCAAGATACTGAGAGTGTTGCTCTATTTACTGGGGAATTTAAAGTGCCAGAATCACTTTAGTATCACAGCTGAGACGTTGTAGGTCATGGAAACTCTAACATACAGGCCATGAAATTATTGCGTCTAATATATCCAAAACCACTCCAGATGATCTTGGTGATTACATTCACTATAATAACCTGAATTTTACCTGTAAGAAATTAGTGTTTGCCTGAATGTTTGTTCTCTCTCTCTCTCTCTCTCTCTCTCTCAGGAAAAACGTTAAGACATCTGCAGTTTGTCAATACTCTATCAGAGATGTCCAGGCTGCATTTCATGGCCCTTACATGGAACTCCAAGACTCTAAATGGGGGGAATACACTGGAAAAGTTCCGGACCTTAGGCCTGGTTCAGTGAGTATCATCTGTAATATATCTCAAACCAAAACTACTTTAAGACAGACTTGATTTAGGAAGTATAAACAGCACAGCACATCATACCAACCATATACTAATCATAGATATTTTTCAACTTGTTCTGTTTCCTCAGTCTCTTTCCTTATGCTCAGTTACATAACAAGCTCATCCATTTTAATAGAAAACTGATGAACTTCATCAAATAAAATTAACATTTTTGACAGTGATTCAGCTGAATTTAAAATTTGATGATAGTGGCACCAACAGTTAGCATGACAACCTGAAGATGCTTACTGTTAAATGATTAATCAGTTGCTTGCCTGTCTGCCACCACTCTCTCAAGTGCATAACTGATCAGCACCGGGCGCAGCTCATAAACACATCACGGGATCTGCCAGACAACGTGCTCATGTTTGCTCGAAGACACCCTTTGATGGCCAAAGAAGTCCAGCCAACAGGAGGGCGACCTCTACTGTTCAAAAAGAGCACTGACTACACCAGGATAGCTGTTCATAAGGTCACTGCCTTGGATGGGAACACCTATAACATGATCTTCACTGGAACAGGTGCTTTAAACTGATTTCATTGTTACTCTTTTCTTTAAGAAGAAGACAGATGCAAAAACAGAATCAAAGTTTAATGTAATTGCTTTATTTTGGAATATAAAATGTCTGTGTGCACATTGATGTAAGAACAGATGATGGGTGGCTGCATAAGGCTGTACAGCTTGGAGATCGGGTGCACATAATTGAGGAGCTACAACTGTTTAAGGAGCCACAGCCTATAAACAACATGGTTATTTCATATAAACAGGTACAATAAAATCTCACTGCCACATACCAACTGTTTGCACAACTTACTAACTTACCCCATGATTATACAGTTGCATGTTGGTTTTGTCTCTTATGTTTTCAGTTTGTTTACCAATATCTATTTAAAAAATGCATTTAAATGTACACTAGAGAGTTAATGGATTTTACTTGTATAACAAACAGAGAAGTATATATGTGAGTGCTGCATCGGGAGTAGTGCAGGTGCCTCTGTCTTCCTGTATGCGCTACACTTCATGTTATGGCTGTGTGTTTGCACGAGACCCACTATGTGGCTGGGATGGGAGACAGTGTGTTGAAATATCAACATACAGTGCCAGGTGAGGGCAATTCTTTTAACAATATATGTGCATACATAACTCATTTCAGATGAGGACAGGGCTAAATTTCTGGCGTAGGGTGGCAGCTGCAAACCTTGATATAAGTCTGGCTACTTGCCCCTGACATGAAAGAAATCTAATATTCCTGTGAAATTAATTCAAATCAATCATGTTTTGCTTATGTTGCAATCATATTGTTCCAGTAATATTATGTAGCCAATCATTTTGCCTCAAGGAACAAATAGTTTTTCAGCAAATACAGCCTTATTCTTTACATAATCATCATGCCACACCGTAGTGTGCTTTTGCTACCCTTTTAATAGCTCATTTCAAAAAACCAGGACATGCCACTGTTTCAGATATAAAGTTGCATTTTAAAAAAGTCATACACCTTTCCCACACGTATAAGGTACAGCTTTGTACCTATGCAAAGAACCTGATACTAAAGTAAGGACTGTCTGTTTCCTTTTTCAGGTCCAACTTAACTCAGGACATTCAGATGGGTAACAGAGGGTGTGACAACATCACAGAGGATGGTGTGTAACTTGTGTAACATAATAGTCCTTTTACATTATTGTACACTTATTCCTCAATGGAATTCACCATTCAGTCTGTTCGGGAACATTGCTGTGTATTAATATTGTATTAATGTTTTGTCTGTCAGGTTTTGTAACTCATCGCACTCGTTCAGTGACGGTGGGACACGACATGCTCTTGCTTTGTGAGCTTCGCTCCAATCTGGCAGTTCCCCACTGGACTCTGAATGGTGAACAGTTGCAGGGTTACGCTGTGGACACTGGCTACCGGATTGGTACTGATGGCCTCCTTATAATTGGGGCTCAGACCTGGCACAGTGGCCATTACCGCTGTTATGCTGTGGAGAATGCTGTTTGGATTCCCATTTGCAGCTACATGGTTAGGGTGCAGCCTGTTCCTCCACCTTCACCCCATCTACCCACAGATCCAACTGCCCTACCAGAGAGGTTCTTCACCACTAGCACACTATTTGTCAGCCCCTCTCGTGAATCCACAGAGCATCCCCTGCCCCCACTACCCTCCATGCCTGAGTTCCACACTAACCGACACATGGAGGCTATGTATATCTCGCTGGTGGCTATTTTAGGTGGACTCTGTCTTGTGCTAACTGTGGTGCTGCTGTATGTTAGTTTCTGTGTACATAGTGCCCCTGGTCACAGGAAGTATTCTCACCAAGAGCTGTCCATTACCCCTACCACAGAAAGAAAACGGAGCTCTCACGTGGAGCTGAAGACAATCTCCAGCCATTGCAATGGGAGGACTGATGTGCTTTATGGAGGAGCATCAACAGATGGAGAATTCCTGCAAATTATTCCAGATGATGGGCAGGTCAACCCTAACAAAGAGCCTCCTCCTGCTCCTCCACTCCCCATGCCACCTCCATTGCCATCCACAGAGTACACAAACGGCTTGTCGGCCACGTTACCCAGCGTTTTAAGGAAAATAAATGGGAACAGCTACATGCTCCTGAATCAGATGGACTCGGATATTACCTCACCTCTTTACCATTCTTTCACAGAGGAGCTCAACAGGATCTTAGAGAAGAGAAAACACACACACCTGGATATGCAGCCAGATGAAAGCTCTGTGTAGCCCCATCTCTCTGTCATAAGGGTAGTGGCACCTTTTGGAGGGAATCTTAACTGTTGTTGGAGCTGTATTTTATTAAATAAAATAAATGTGGTGTATTATGCTGTATGTATTTGCACTGTATCCTGATGTACACGTCAAGTCCTATAGATATTATGAACCATGATTTGGATGTTTTTGTTATTGAGGACTTTGCGAACTATAATAACATATAATATGTCTAATAACATTTGTGTTCTAAAACAAATATTTATTTTATCTGAAGTGGGAAGGGAAAGACCTCAAATAGAGATCATGTTCTCAGAGGACTCTGAGAGCATGAATATGCAGAACAAAAGGACTAAATACAAAAATATGTTCACTGACTGGGTTGAAAAAAGCAGTGTAAATACATTGATAATCAGTGTATGTACATTATATTAATTTATTATGTGTCTCTTACTGCAAGAGTTCTTGACCTCTGGTCACTGGGGCTCCTGGCCTTACACAAATTACAGAATTCTAATACAGCAGATCCAGGAAAAATCTTCAAGCTGTGCTTATCATCACCCAGTGATATTTAACTGCAAAATATGATCTCATTGATGATAGTTAGCAAATGTAAATTGATTTTACAGCTTATATAACAGCTGTAGCTCTCAAATAATTAAAATTGGAAATATGAAAGGCTTATTCAGTAGAGGATCTTAGTGAAGTGACAAGACCAAGCCTGGATGATAAAGAACCAGAACAAACTTGGCAAATGGAAAACATGGTGTGAACAAAGGAACCTATTGCAATGTTAAGCCAGTGCTGAAGCCTATTTTTGTCATCAACATAAATACATGGTATTTTTCATTTATAGCATTCAGTGGCTCCCATTTTTTTTTCACAAATTGACCACTTTACCAACAAATATGAGCATTTTTTGTGTTTGTTTTTTTTAAATATTGAAGAGTTGCTTAATGTCCAGAGGGACTAAAGCTGAGTTTCATTCATACATATTTTATTTTTTAAAAATAGTGAAAAATTGGAATAGTGACAACTCAGTAAAATTTTGAGAAACTGGGGATGCATTCAAATACCTTTAAGAGGATATTGCAGCACTGTTGAAATACGCCATCATGGCCCTGAACCACTTAAAGTGAACTAGTCATTATTATAACAAAATTTCCATTGCTTAATGTATGGTGCCCTTGGCAAAGTCAGCATCACTTTCCAGCTATTACAGTGCTTGTTCAGCTGAAAGATAAAAAAAATTTCCAATTTTACCACAATGTGATGAATGAAGTTTATAACAAGTGAAACACCACCACCATAAATACCTCTGTAAGTATATGTACAGAGTTTTCCATCAGCATTACCACAGAACCCAAATAACCTAGAAATTAAAAGTATTATTCTGTATCATATCTTCTTTTCATCTTTAAGCCAATACTGTCCCAATATTTCTGTTCACCTAAAATTCAGTCTTCACATACAGTTGGTTTTTCATTTTCATCACTTTGAGAGATTGAGTGTACACCACTAATAATAATATTATTATTATTTAGTACATTAGGCACATAGGAAACTATCAGTTTACATTAAGGCCTAGCTAACCCAGTTGGGTATTATATCAGTGATTGAACTTAACTGATGTTAAGTGATGTGAATCATTTTTCTACAACACAAGCAAAATGGTCTGGAAGGCTGTAATATTTCTGTACATAATGTATAGTGCAACATAACCCTTGTTTAACAACGTTTGTACTGATCAGTGGCATAAAATTGGCCGTTTGTACACTTGTCATTTTTGGCTTTTTGCACTTGACTGGTGTTTTTGTCAATGAGCAGCTTACAGTGACAATAGTACCTGTGATGAGTTTTTCTTTCATTGTAGCATAAGGAGTACACCAGAACACATCACTTTCCATAGACGTTATGACTTCATGACAAATAGACTGTCATACATCTCATAGGCCAAGTATTTTTCTGGAGATGTTATGTCCTATGGTTGAGATCATGTGAGTGTATTGGAGTAAATTGCAATATATTTTGCTACAGCTCACTCACATTTTAGATCATAATGACTTGCACTAGGAGTAACAACATGCTGAAACAACAACAAACCACTTCCTGTGATAGGCAAATCACATGACTGATCTACTGTGCAAGTCTTTTTTATGGTAAATATCTGAGTTATGTTTAAGTCTTGGACTAAACCATGTATTTATATATATATATACATTTTGTTGTTTTATGAATTTCTGTTCAATGCCGAAAGCTCACTCCTGTTATCTATGGATACACATGCTGGAATCATGGACAGTAGATGAAAAGCTGAACAAAATGTGGGCCTCGTTGTACTAAACATTTCCCACATTAAGGAATTCACTAAAATTTATTGCACTAATTTTCATACTAAGGAAAATCTCTTTCTACATGTCTTACACATGCTTTACAGAATTTGAGTATTCATAAATTCCTTCTGTTTACAGAAAGTTTGTTGTGAACCTGTTTTACACAGTAAAAAGGAAATTTTTTTTTATCTAAACTAATAACATTCAAAAGAAACAAGAGGCCCATTCTGTGACATTTTGCATCTGCATATTCAATCAAGTTTATCAGGCCCATTTGTATGCCCTATATGCAGCTGTCGCCTAGCAACAGCACTGTATTTAGGACTTGTGTAATCCACAGAATAGGTCAAGTGAGTCTTCGCAGAGGAAGGATGATATGACAGGCATGCACTTGTCTAATCTGACTGTAATATGTTGACTGTATTAATAGACACACCACCACAAGGGAAATTTTAAATCATTTACATCTTTCTGAATCTGTGTTTTGTTTTATACCCCCACATCATTTGGGATCTCTGCTTCAGTCCATAGTGTCTATACAGCTCAGTGATTTTTTTTTTTTTTCAGTCTAGGATATCAGAAAGACTACAGACAAGATTTTCCCACAGCCTACACGTATCATTAGTGCCAAAATGGCTTGCTTCAATGCACCTACTAAACCTTTTTCTAACAACTACATGGTTCTATTTGTGCCACACTGTTTCCATTTCCCATCTCCATGCAAGGCTTATGGGAAGAGACAGAATAATGAAAAACATTGTTTATCACTTGCATGTCTTTTCTCCCAGTCACTGTAAAAGATCCTTGAATTACACCTTTCCAATATTAAGCATGCAGTGTACAATATTAATAGCGTGCTCTAATATCCAATGTTTCTTTTCCAATATATCCAATAAATTAATTTTCTACAGTGCCCATATGTTTTTATTATTATTTCTTGAGCCATAGCATCATGTCAGAACAGAATCCACACAACACAATACTCAGATCTACATCCCAGGACCCTACATTTTAAGATTGTCAAGGACAGGCTGATAGTAATCAGACTATATTCAGTGTTCAATAAACATTCAATACTAAACAGTTTTTCCCCTTTAATTTTATGCAAGCAAAACTTTCTCCACAATATACCAACATCATTCTAGGTGTTGCATTCACTTGGTAATTTGTAAGATGTCAAAACAGTCAGTGTAGCACAAGAAGAAATCGATGGTGATAAGTCATCATTTGGCCTGTGGACCGATTGGTTTAGTGCTGGGCAACCGGTTGGTGAAAGGATGCCACTGGCCTTGGATACTTGGGCTGTCTGTGTGGAAAGGCTTTCGGATGCGGATGATGTCCAGGCCAGACTGATTGGCCATTTTAGTAATCAGCTCTGCAATCTGTTGTGAGGTTTTATTGGTGACAAGCTCTTCCTTTACATTTCCATTGACTGTGTGGACAAAGCAAAAGAGGTCATTTAGCCTTCTGCACACTACTAGTGTTTTTTACAAAATTATAGCACGGTGACGCCAGTAATCGGAATCAAGTTTATTGCCAAGTACGTTCTCACATACAAGGAATTTGCTTTGGTGGTTGGTGCTTGAACATTTAAGATAAAAGAATTAAAAAAGTATTTATATAAATAGAATTAAAAAAATAAGAAAAATCTAAAATATACTAATTTGAAAAGTGGACATATTTAAGGGATATGTGCATGGGTTGTTCTGAAGTCCAAGCTGTACAGTATGTCTTGGAATGTGCAAAACAATATAATATAAAACTTCAATTTAATAAGTCGCAATTAAAGCCTACTTACGATATTCAGCAACTATTTTGGGAATTCTGCATGACTGTGGAGAGACGTAGACGACAGTTCCTGGGTTCTTTTTAGCAAAGTCAACCACACCATCCTCAATGAACTCCCTGTCCAGAAAAAATATGAACATTTTGTGCATTCTCTGCAAATACCATAAAGGCTGTAACTATCTTCAGTATTTACACTATTATGCAAACCTACCTTCTATTTACCTCACTGCTCATTTTATCAGATAAATCTACAACTCTGTAGGTATATAATTTGAGACTATAACCTATCTATTGCATTACACAATGTATCAGTCCCTCTCTACTTCCCCATCAGTAGTAAATAACCCGCTAAATGGGTCATTTTCTTTAAAGGGTTTGAGAACCCTTGGTCTAGCCCTTGATCAGGGTCGCTATCTGACCACATCACCACTGTTGGCTAGATAGTTTTGGTTAATGATTTCTAAGTGACATGTACAGTTAGTAACTGTTGTACCTGCAACATGCATCTATATTGTAGGCTTACCTAATACTACAGTCAGTGAGAATAGATACAGGATAGGATGGTCACTGTTTGTCTTTAATCACCTACCTGACCCCTAAAGAACTCTGTCCGTTTTTAGAGAAAATAAAAGAGACGCGTTTCAGCTGACACACGTATCGACCGACTCCGTTCTGCAGAACGCTTTGTAAAAAACGACTAGGCGTGCCTCGAGCAGTCATGACCACTTCCGAAGTCTACCAAAAATATTGAGCATTCAAAGAACCACACGAAAACTCGTCATGTACAAGGAACCAAAATCAATTTGAGCTATACATTAAAACTCGTTTAAGGAACACAGTCAACAAACACGCGCACCACCAGAGCACCAGTTCGACGGTTATTGTCATCCGGGTAGAAATCGCACAAGAGCCAATCTCGAATTTCTAAAATACGTTTTAATTAGTTAAATGCATTTTTCAAATAATAACACTATATATAAACACATGTGGCAGAAATAATCTATTTAAATCGAAGTAATTTCACAAATCAAAAGAGGAACACTAAAATCAGGCACCGTATTTGACACGGACTTATTTGGAAGGAGAGCACCAAGGTTGTAAGGAGGCGTCACTTTTATACCCACCTGTATTCCGACAAATACCTGCCTTCTGCACTAGCATTGGCTAGTAGTTCACTTTCAGAATTAGTTCACCCAATGAGCCGTATCATGCCTGACCCACTAGCCAATCCTACCATGGAGGCGGGGCCTGTGTGAATATGGGTAGGAAACGTATAATGTTTTGGAGCGCGTGTCTGCATAGTGTTTGGCGCGCACTTTGCAGTACATTGTTGTCATTCAGGTATTTACAAGTCTGACGTTCGAGTGAAGCGATTTAATGCTATTTAATAGGAATATATGCTGTTTTTTATTTTCTGACCTAGTTTTAATAACCTGTAACTTTTAATAATCGTCGGCTCGCTAAATGGCGGCGGAACGGCCAGATGCACAGGTACTGTTAGTTGTGTGTCTGCACATGGCAAAAGGCACTTCATTCATTATTTCTCTTGCAAATCTGCTATCTTAAAGTAGCAGGAAATGTGGACGAGGCATTTCCTGAAGAGGTCAGTCTGTCTCTTAAAAAGGCTGCCTCGTGGACTTCACCATCGTTCTGTCCTGAGATACATCACCTATGTTCAGGTGCACAGTTCTCTGCTGCAGTATCCTGGCTGGAGATCTTCTTGGTGTCACCTCCATGGAGGATCCAAATCTACCATTTTCTTTAATTCCTGCAGAACATTAAAAAGAGATGCAAAGTCTTCGATAGACGTTCCTGTCCATCCCATTGCAGTGACTGATATCAAGCAGTATCTGAGGTCTAAGGGAATTCCTTTTCACGATGGTTATAGCTGCTTACATGCTAGCAGTATTTTTGTTGAGCCAAAAACACAAATACATGAAGGAGCTAGGAAAGACAGCTACACAATGTTCATTGACAAAATGACTGGGCAGTTTCTCTGCAAAGAGACTCTAGTAGAAGGAAGCTGGGAAGATCTGCAGGACTGTCTGGAGGTGATGCAGAAAGAGGAACAAACCTCAATCAGCCCGGATGTTTTGTTGTGCTACTCTGAGAGTTTGGAGGAACAGGGGCAGAAGGAGATGGAACTCAAGGAGGTGCACAGGATTTGGAGCAGCTCCATGACTTTCTCAGATCTCCTTGAAGAGGAATTGCAGCTCATCAAAACCATGTTCCAGATCAGTAAACTCAGCAACACAACTCTGAAGAAGTTTGGGGTGAGATTCTTTAAGCCAACTAAAAGTCTTGTGTTTCCCTGGTTTAGTGAGCGAGACTTAAGCCTCCGTGGCATAAAACTGCTGTCTGCTGCCACTAAAGATGATGGCCAAGTGATGTATACAGAAGCTAGTATTCCTAAATTGTCAAACTATTGCAACCTCTTTGGCCTTCCCTTAGTAGGACAGAAGGAAACGGAGATGGTACTCACAGGAAGTGAGATTGACAGTATGGCGGTGAGTCAGGCCACTGGCCTGTCTGCTTTGGCCTTGCCACGGGGAGTCAGTTGTCTGCCCCCAGTACTTCTTCCTTACTTGGAGCAGTTTAGAAAGGTCACACTGTGGCTAGGTGGGGATATGCGTGCTTGGGAAGCTTCAAAAATCTTCTCAAAGAAACTAGGATTGAAGCGCTGTTCTCTTGTGCGGCCAGGAGAATTTCACCCATGTCCTAATGAGGCGCTGGTGCAAGGCAAAAACCTTGCACATATTGTTAAGGCCTCCATCCCTGCTGCTCACAAGTCTATAGTGTCCTTTAAACAGCTCAGGGATGATGTGTTTGGAGAGCTTGCCAATGTGGAGCAGGTGGCAGGAGTAAAGTGGGCCCGGTTTCCTGAGCTCAATCGAATACTAAAAGGCCATCGGAAGGGAGAGCTAACAGTATTCACAGGTATGGCATCAAATGAATTACAATTGTAATTGGTATAAAACATTATATTGTGTAATTAACTACTTAACATTACATTTTTTTTTAAATATTTGCAGGTCCCACTGGCAGTGGGAAGACCACTTTCATCAGTGAGTATGCTCTTGACCTGTGTATGCAGGGAGTGAACACATTGTGGGGCAGCTTTGAGATCAAGAACGTACGTTTGGCCAAAATCATCTTGACCCAGTTTGCTATGCAGAGACTGGAGGATAACTTGGAGCGGTACGATTACTGGGCTGACAAATTTGAGGAACTTCCACTCTATTTTATGACCTTCCATGGACCACAGAATGTTAAGTAAGTCAATGTTTTATGCAATTCAAAGGATCAAAAAGTCTTCAAGAACATTAAAACAACTGGAGTAGTCACTAGAGCATTGCATGAGATGTCTCAAATAGCTCTAGTTTAGACATGTGACAAGAATTTGACCTGAATTATGACATTTCACTTCTAATCAGAATCTGTCTATAGGACAGTGCTTGACACCATGCAGCATGCTGTTTACCTCTATGACATCAGTCATGTGATCATCGACAATCTGCAGTTTATGATGGGACAGGAGAACCTGTCTGTGGACAAGTGAGACAAATCAGTAAATCTCTGCATGTATTCTGTTTGATAAAATGTATTGTTAATTGTTTTTTATTTTGGTAGGCATTATTAAAGCCATGACCTGTGCATTAAAATAGTTTGTGATAGTGGTGTAATTTGTTCCTTTACCAGGTTTGCAGTACAGGACAACATAATTGGGACTTTCAGAAAATTTGCAACAAACAGTAGCTGTCATGTGACCCTTATCATCCATCCTAGAAAAGAGGAAGATGACAAAGAACTTCAGACAGCATCCATTTTTGGCACAGCTAAAGTTAGTATATCAGTCTGAATACCCCTCATACTAGAGGATATTAGTACTAAACCATATTTATATGTCAACGGAAACCATATTTCATTGAAAATAATACAAAGATGAGAAATTTTATCTCATCTCATCTCATTATCTGTAGCCGCTTTATCCTGTTCTACAGG